>VZTO01006402.1:333544-402505 GCA_013400615.1 Syrrhaptes paradoxus
AAATGCACAAACCAAAATCTATTTATATTATTTGGAGACACTGTGGACTTGTCAGTTACTCTAGAAGAATTTTACAAAAATATAATTAAACTCCAAATCAAATCACTTTTTTTCCTCTCATTATATATAGGCTGCTTTATACAAGGCATATTGGAAATACTTGCCTTGCTTGCATGATGAAAAAAACCTTATTTACTTTTATTATCAAGCATCATATTAAGAACCCCAGCCTGCAAGTGCCATACTACCTTTTAAAGAAACTAATTGCAAGCCACTTTCAATATTTCTTCTGTTTTTAATTTAATACCCTCAGAGAGACATAATTGGGCTGGAAGGGAGAGTATTCACTGAAGTCATGAATTTGCTGTATAAATACAAACAAGGAGGAAAGCTAATACAGTAAGGGACTGTGGGATTAATTTTGAAATTGACTGATTAGTGGATTGCTACCCATCAATAATTGCTTTAGATTTTCCCAAGGCCCCATCTTTATTGGAGTCTGGCAAGTGCATCTGCCCACAGATTCCGTCAATCAGGTCTTGCAGCTGGGAGGGTCTTCAGAGAGAGCACAATTGTAAGCCTGCTGGGGCGAGTTGTTAGACAAAGCAATATATACCAGGCGTGATGAACAGTCACTCTCTGTTTCATTGATAACATTTTACTTACTAAAATTTTCCTATTCCATTTGGTATAAGCTCCTTCAAGAATTATTTTAGAGAAGTACTGTTTAGCTGAGTTTGAATGAAAAAAAAACAAAGGTGTTTCTTAGGAACACTGCACACACCTGAATAACACAGTACACTTGTGTCTCTTGACTTTTTTCCCCCCCGACTTCTTTATTATTTTCTGGTGAGATAAGCCTTGCTCCCTTAGGATGCTATTAGGAGAAGTACGCACCATCAGAATTTCAGAAGTGCTAAAGCCACTGGAAGGCTAAAAGAAAAAATTAGAAAAGTCACCCAGAGAGTCTGGAGTAGATGTTGCTAAGGTACAGCTTCATTTAATTAACTCTTTAAATAAGTAATTCCCAAAAATAGTTCTAGGAAAACAACAAAACCTTGTGTCTCTTTTCTGCACCAGTGGAAAACTATGAACCTGCACCCTTAACCAAATGAAATGTGAACAAGCATCACATGGCATGTTGATCTCCTGATATGCAGAGTGAAGATCTGCTGACCAAAATCAGCCTATTTTTAAAACCACCAAAATACATTTTTTTAAAACTCAGTTTGTTTATTGCATGCCCATTCCTAGTCACACGTCTATCTTGCCAGCAATTAGCCACAAATATACAAAATAGATTTGTCTATGAACATACTTTACAAACAGAAATGAAATAATGGAGCAAAGATGTCATACACATTTATATTTTTCTTCTGCAATGAGTATATTGGACATTCATTTTTCATCTACAATTGTACTTTTTTATAGTCATCAAAATACAGAAGAGCTCCTGGAATGCTGTAATTAGTTACACGCAATGCAAAGTTAAAGTCTGCCTCCAAGGCCAGGGTCCCTCATTTTATTATGACTAGCAAAGTTTCAGTTTGAAATGCTGGCTAACAACATTAATGTTGTATTTAACACTGCTTTTACAGCCCATGTTGTTAGTTTCTGTGGATTTGATAAAGAAGCTGATACTACTGAAATTCAGTTTGCCTCTACTTCAAATCTTGACATTATAACATCTCTGGAAAAAGACCTTCCTTCAAAGTCAAGCACTTAGAGTCTAGAAAATACCATTTATACTTACCCTTACTTGGCCTCTTACAGTGATGCTATGGATACGCACTATACCATTGCCTTGCCTCAAACGAGGTAATCCCATAACACCACTCCTCCTCGCCTAGTGCAGAGGATGGGTGCTCCAAAAGACACCCTTAAATACTTCCCAACTTTCAGGTGCCTGATCTGTCAATTTAAGCACCAATCCTTTATTATCCTTCTCACATTTGAAGATCAAGAAGCTCTCCTTGAATAGAGACAGACAGTCTGTAGAGAGTTATGCCTTCCCACGTGGTTGTGATCTGATAACCACCAAATCAGTTAATACCGTAACTGTCACCCTGATCATAAGGAAAGTATTCTAGTATTTCTTACAGCAAACCCAGATACAAGTTACATTTAAAGGACATCGAACACATGCTGAAATAACAAAATCACACTTTCATTTGCAAATAAAGCTCTGCAGTGCTCTGGTTTACCTAGGAGTAAATAACTCCCTGAAGAGAATTGCGGGGGAGAAAAAGAGACTGTCACAGAAAAATAATGACAAACCAGTGATATTCTGTTCAACAAAGACAAGAGAAGGCTTGAGGAAGTCACTCCTCTCACAACTGGAAAAAGAGCAGAACTGTTTCAGATGGTTTTGACTGCAGTCGATCTTGGTTTTGGAGATGAGCTGAAGCTCTACTCCCATCCAGGGATTTAGCATTATTGTTTTGCTGGTCTCTAAAAATGGACCAGATCGTTAATGGTCCAGCAAAGTTTGCATGTGAAAGGCGGCACACAAAGTGACATTGGTACCCCAAGAAACACACTACCACAACTTGATCCACGTGAGAAGCTTAGTACTCTGAAATGTGGAAAACAGACTATGACAGACTGTCAAGGATTTGTTACTGCCAGGTAGACATTTTCCTTCCATGTCATTTTGAATGTTTTATTCATTTTATATGCTTTATTACCTGCCCTTCCCTTCCATGAACAGGGTCCACATATCATCACACACAATAAACTAAGAGTCCATCAACAGCAAACACTGGAAGATGCTCCTTTCAGCTCTTAGATCATCACTCATTGTGTGTCCCAGAAAACACAGGGCTTCATAAAACAAATTGAAGATTAACATACCTGGGCTACTCTGGATCAATTCTAGACAGTCTGCAAGAGACAACACCCTGAGAACATGCTCAAACTCAAAACTGAATAACTATTTTAGCCATAGAGCACAGCAGGAGAGAGAGGTTTTCAGGTAAGCAAAGATTTAATTTCTTTAGAGGTTAAAAGGTATATGCTTACATAAAAAAGTTAATCACCAGTGCAGATCTTAAATCACTGCTGCCACGTGCTCTCAGAAAAACAATTCCACCTTGTATACAAATAGCCGGATTTTCTGCTATTTTCAGTTTCTGATTGGCTCTGCATCTATCCCTGTGCACTGAAGATAGCAGCACACTAATTTCAAGGAATCAAAGAAAGCTATCAGAGAAACTCAAGTCTTTCAAGGACTCTTCCCAACAAGTATGAGTAAAAATTCTGGTGGCTGCAACTGTCCACAGCGCTGTAGCACTCCCACCCCTCTGTGTTGATGGATGACACACAGGCCACACATGACAGCTGCACTCTCAGTCAGAAATGCTGATGAGCGAGGATTGATCTACTTGCAACAAACTAGTTAGAAAGAGCAACACTAGGAAATGAGAAGCAAATCAATTAACAGCACATACTTTGCATTCCTCCCACTTGAAGCCAAACGTTTCCATATACTTTTTAGTAGCAATATGCACTGATATGAGATAGGCAATTTCCTTTAGCTATAACAAATACTTGCACTTACTCTTTTTATCTTAATGAGAGGTACAGGGAGTAAGAGATAACCAGGCTCAGATTACATTACTACTACTGTAGTCATTACCATGACATTACTAGCATTTGCTTGCCATCATCTTCATTCCCACAAGACCATTTACATTGCCAGGATGTTCTTTCCCAAATCCCTCAATTTCCTTCCATTTCCCCTTTCCTGCCCCTCTTTCTTCTCATCACACAAAAAAGCAGTCATGGTGCCAATATAAAGCCTCCAGTATGTGGCAGTTTCCACTTTCTGCCAAGCTATTCCACACATTTAATTCTGAGGTGAAAATACCTCACTTTCACTTCTATTCAGTCTTTGCAAATGACCCCCAAGCATAATAGTTCTTCTTATGACATTATTTCCACATACCTCATCATGAGTCACAAGCAAAAAAATCCACTGCTTTACCACAAATAAAGGCATAGTCTTTACTAGAAACATGACTGATATTGATATATGAGAATACAAAACTCCAGCTTAGCTGATTGCATACAGAAAACACTTTTCACTTATTAACATACAAGTGTAGTAGGATAAATGGATCTGTAAGATAAGGAAAAAAATAACACTTTGATTAACTCTTCTGAGGTGGTCGAAGACAATCAATCTCTCCACAAGTAAAAGCCTGAACTTAACCAGATCTAATAAAGCTAAAAAAACCATGTGGCTCCTCAGTTTACTAAGTGTTCTCTTCTATGTTGCTCCTTGGGGAGGAGAACAACAGAGGGAGACAAAACAAACAAACGTTTCTAATAATAATAATTGGACTGATGTGTTGAGCACACCTTAATCTTCTTCAACTCTAGAAGAAGCTGAAAAAGGTAAAAGCTTTAACAGGGAAACAAGGAGTAAGCAGGCCAGTTTCAAAACCTTGTTAGCTCCTAGTCAGGGACAGAAAGCAGGTGCGATGAGATCTGAGTGCTTTACACTAGGCTTCTGGTTAGATTTAACGTTCTCAATGAGATGAGGGTCATCCCACGCTAGGCACAGCCACCAGCCCTCTCTCTCTTCCAAAGAGTGAGGGCATCCTAGGGTTCTTGATGCAGCTTGAACATGCCTAGGGAAGACCTACCAGCTACAGGAACAACATGAAAAACAGCTGATTGATTAACAGCAGCACGCTCCATTGTACAAGCTCACACAGAAGCAGTATTCCAGCAGTGGTCCCTCCCAGACTGAAGAGTTTTGACTGTTGATCTCCAGGTTGCAGAAGCTGTAGTGAAGTCTGTGGTGCAATACATTGACAATTTATGGTTTGTTATTCAACTCAAACACTCTAGAAATTACCATCAGTTGCAGGAAAGCTTTGAGAACAGGTTGACCTGTCATGAGTGATTGGATTAGATGGAAGCAACTGGTCAACTCCTACAGACACCTCTGAATAAGCAGCATTCTTCCAACAGCCTCCTGGCAGGAGGTACCTGTAGCCAGCATACAGTCGCAGCATCCACTGAAGGGACCATTTAGAGGCTCAACTGGAAATGGGCAACCAAAGTTCTCTAAAACCTAGTCACTCAGGTTTGCTGTAAGAAATGCAGACATATCAATTACTTGGGAAGCTTTATGGAGTATGGATTCACATGGATTTCTCAAGACTAAACACTTCTAAACACTTACAGCTTCTACATGCCTGTGAGGAGTGTGAAAAACAGTTGGGACTGTTATCAACAAAGACACTTTTACAACTTTAAAAAAAGTTAAAATTTTATTTTGTTCGTAGGTGGAGAATAAGCAAGCAGCGCTGGGCACGAGGGGAGCATCTGCTCTACCAAACAGGCACGCCTTTCCACAAAACCTGTCCCTCTATTTATTCCCCAAAATGTTGCATATCTATTAAGTTTCACAATACATTAATTCATATTCATTTCCCAGCCCCGCTTCTTATTATAATTAGCTAAAGAGTCCTTTAGGGGTCCGAGGAGTCTCCTTTATCTCATGGCCTTGTGGGTGTTGCATTCTCTCATCTCGTTTTGATTAGCAGTTTCTACCCTTATCATCACAGTTTTGATCCTCTCATCTTGTCTTTTCTGTTTCTTCCATCCGATTTCTGCTGGCAAACTGTAATTATTTAGAACTGGAATCATGGGGGGAGGAAGAGGGGATGCTTGAGAAATTCCATCAGGAATTTACTCCTCCATCACTGTTTGGTACATGAATTCATACACTCTGGAGGGGGTGGGGGAAGCAAAGCTGTCTCAAAACCCATTTGTGTTAATGTACATACATCAAAGTTCATAGAGAAATAAGGAGAATGCACCTACGAAAACAACTACATTAATATTTTCATATCATTTGTTTAGCATAAGACTAAATCCACAGTTAAACAATATATGATCACATCATTCAAGAACTTCTTTAAACAGAGGAGCCTTGTCCTATAGCCCGAAGAGGAAATTCAGATTCACAGTCTCTCAGCTGAAACACTCAGCTCTTTACCTCAAGCACCTCTACTGAATGAATTGTAAAGGGAGAAGTAAGGGAGGATACATTTAGGTAATACTCTACAGATTAGCATTTAAACATGTCCTTAACCCAAGGCAGGCCTATGGCACTTTTGTCATTGTGAGAGCAATCCTTTGTTTTAAGCACCTTTTCACTCATAATGTCTTCAGCCATACAAGGACTGTGAATACTAACGGAAACTCCTAATATGTATACTTTCAAATGCTAAAATTGGCCTCGGTGTATGATTCAGTTGCGATATTGTAAAATGCTGTGCAGTTATACAGCAATGCCATACTACCTGAGGAGGTACTGCACTGTGCACAAGGAGGGCGCGAGCTCAGCACAGGAACATCATCATGCCCTTTCTTTCCTACTCTGCATTTCAACTGCATTTGCTGGAGAGAGGTGGTTTTGTGTTGTCACGTCTTTCCTGGAAGTTATATCTTTACATAATTTCAGACATTTTAAAAAAAAGGCTGCAACACAGATTACAATTCAGTCAGTAGTGTTAATGAGACTGCTCAATTCAAGTGCCCTTATCTTTGCTTTGTCTCTGATTTTTACAACCAAGTCAAATACCTTTCTGTCTTGAGGGTGAATTCTTTCACACAGTCCCATCACTGTCCCATTTCTTTCATTCCTAAACTGCAAGAAGGGTCCTTGAGAAGGGAGATTTCTGGGCCATAGCTGCTGTAGTTTTCTCCAGCATGAGAGCAGCACTTCTCCATTTCTTTTAACATGAATCATAACCTAATATACCACAGGACTCATTAACCAAGGTGGTCTCAAACTTCTATAAGGTCTCTAATAGGGAGGAGTGGAATTACTGACTTGCCCAGCTTTTACGTACGTCCAGAGGCACACCAACTCCTACACAGCTCTTTAGGAAACTTTGAGCAAAAGGGAGTGACATAGAGTAACATGGACCGGTGTAACCAACTGGTTCCCCCTGCTTTCTTACAAGACTGACCATCTAGAAGTTGGATGCCCTTAAACAAAGCCAAGTAGCTACATGAATTACCCTCAGGAGGGTGAGAAAAGCAAAGGTGCTATTCAGGCTGAACCAAGAACTCGGCACTCACTTCAGAGCAGGTGAGGCTCCTTACATAAAGCTCTGAAATTAGGCAAATATGATTCATGTTTGGTTTGTAGCTTCCAGGCATAGAGTTTCTAAGTGTATTTGTTGTTAAATAAATACAGACACCAAGTTCAAGACCACTACCACAAAGCTGTTAGATTGTTTGTTCTCGTGAATTATGCATTACTTTCAGTTGGTATGCAATTTTTCTAATGCAAGTACCCCACAAAGCCCCAAATTCCAGCACGTCTATATGCCATATGGACAAGCTTCTTCAACCGTCTGCTCCTCATGGAAATTCTATTTGTTTTCCTATTGATTTTATTATGTTTAACAGCATACTAAATCATTCCTGAGGTTGACAAGTCTCTGGAAAATTGATATATGCTGTCTGAAACTGCCTGAGGCAGGAATAAAACCAAAACAAATGGCTTCTTTTAAATTCTTGATTTGCATTACTACAGCTAGGCATACAAGTGCCATCTTGTTTAGTAGAAGAATTCTTCTCCTTTGTGTAACATCTAAAGCACAGGAAATCTTTAGAAGCTCTTCTTACCGGTTTGCATATTGGAGGAAAGCGATTGCAAAATACCAGGCTATTTGAGCGATGGTAGGACTGAAAAAGCAGATTATCAGCTAAAATCAATGGGCTAGATTCTCCTGTGGAGATGCGGTACAGTGAGTAGATGCCTTGGAACCTACAGCTTACGGCAAAAGTAAAATTTTTAGTAATATTTAAAGACTTGTATTTAATTCTTCCCCTGAGAAACTGTACTTTGAAGCATTTAAGTAAAATTTAAGTAAGGATGAAGCAGGGTTTTTTGTTTGGTTTAAATCTTGGAGGCATCACCATTAAGCACTATAGAATTTGTTCCGAAGATTGGACTGCATCATGAAGAGCATCTCAAATGGGAAAAAGCACCCAGACAGTAATTTCTTGGATCAGAAACTAAAGGGGGAGATGAAGTAGAGAAAACAGTCTTGATGCTTTGATGTCAGAAATCTGAAAACCAAAAGAGTTCATGACGAAAACTGATTAAGGAGAATTTTAAAATCTGAAGACAAAGATCTGACAAAACCTAAGGTCATAGGAACACATTCATCCTTGTTAGACTCTCATTAGGCTGTTCTAATGGCTGTGTTCTGCCAAAGAAAAAAAAAAGAACTTGCAAAGAAAAAATATTTTAGTGAGAAGTAGTTAAGACACTGAATTATCTGAAAATAATGGAATTACATTTGTAGAGCTGCAGACATTAAAGACACTGATAATCATAAATTTCCCATTTTGGTGGGATTAAAAACATTGAGAGACATATGACATTTCTCAATAGTCTTCATGATACCACAGAATAAGCTTCTGAGTTTCACTAAGGAGAAGCCAAACTAGCCCTTGAGTACATAAGTTGATTTGTAGGTGTGATGGGTTTGCCCTTGGCTGGGGGCCGAACCACACACCCACTCACCCAATCCCCCCCACCCGAGGACAGGGGAGAGAATTAAAGGGGTAAAGGGAAAAAAGGATTCGTGTGTTGAGATAAGGACAATTTAATAACTAAACTACAATAATATTGAAAATAATACTATACACAAATATACAAATGAGTGATACACAGGGATACTGCCCCCCCACACCTGATGACCAAGGCTCAGCCTGTTCCTGGCTAACGATCCCGGAGCAGGAGGGTCCCGAAACCACACTCACGGAACAGAGATAACAGTCCGAGCGTCCCAGACCGAGAGCTGACCAGGGTGAGGGGGGAAAGGCCTTGGGAGAGCGACCACCTGGAGTGAGATGACCTGAAGCAAAAGAGATCCGGGACCAAAAGGGACGATCTTCTGCAGGGGCCTCACCAATATACTGGGCATGACGTGTATGTTATGGAATAGATTATTGGCCACTTTGTGTCTCAATCCCAAACCTAAGATCAAATCCTGAGCTAGTAACTGGGGCTGTGCTCCCTCCCAGCTTCTCCAGTCTGCAGACAGACAGAAGCTGAAAGACCTTGTCAGCCACGTAAACATCACTTTTTATCAGCTTTCTTCTGAGCACAAATCCAAAACACAGCCTCTTGCTAGCTATTATGAAGAAAGTTAACTCTGTCTCAGCTTAACCCAGGACAGTAGGTCAGTCCTCTGTGTAAAGCAAGAAGCCTCCTGTGAATTTACAGTGAGAAAAAGAGTCTCCAGGAGATGTCTTTCATTTAGAGAATCTGATGATCATGCAAGAGACACACACAAAAATGCAGAAGATGCTAGAGTCCTCATGATATTAAAGGTGAAAAAAATTAATACCAGTAACAAAAAAAAATAGTACAAAGAGAAAAATCTTCATTTTAGCCATTGAAACAAGTTTCAGGAGCAGATCAAGTTTATCTCCTTAGAGAAGGCCAAGCAAATTCAGTTCATTTGCTAATTGCTTAGTTACTGTAGAGACCATGTATAAAGCTCAGCAGAACTTAGGCAATTCAACTAATGGAGATAGCAGAAAATACTGCAGCATGATCAGTGAACACGTCACTTGCAGAAGAAAAAAAATAATCTCATCTTATTTGCTTTGCATCTGTGTTTTCGAAGACAGTAACACAGTATCACAGTTTCTAATTTCATACCAACAAGATCTACTTTGCAGAGTATTACAGGAAAATTTTAAGAGGCCTGAGAAACATGATTCCAAGCTGTGCTGACCTTCATATCATAGAGCATGGTCTTTTTTTCTTCAGTAGACAAATGCAATGAAACTAGCAAAATCTATTTCCTTTTTTTCCATCTGCTAAATCATTCCATAATCTCCAAAATACACTGTCTACAGCTCACTCTTAACTTTCAAAATTAAAGCTGAGCATGGAGATTAAATGATGCCAACCTTTTTCTAACCAATATATAGTCCCTGTGCCAACAGCTATTTGGAAATTTGTAGTTAGAAACCTTGTCATCAAATATGTTTGACACTCACCATAGATATTTTCTGTGGTCATCCATTAATCACAGGAGTTTCTGCCAAATTACAAGCGAGTTTGATGACTTCAAAGGAATAAGTGTCCAATACACCAAAAATTCCCTGGAAAGGCCACCTACACCTGCTCTTGCTGGAGGTTCTTCTGCCACTATACCATTGCCTGTCCTTCGCAAAATTGGCCAAACTGGTAAACCCTTTGAAACACCACCAAAACAAAAAGTCTCTAGGTGGAAACAACAAACCTCATGAGATAGGCACTCTTAGCAGGAAACGAGCAGTCTTATTAAAACAGAAGTCTAGAAAAACTTTGTAAGCATCTACAAAGAGCAAAAAGTCTTTTATAGAGAATCATGCCTTCACGAGCATAGTGTATGAAGACAAGTGTTGAAAAATTGTTCTCCACTCAAGACAGGCAGAAAAATACATTATATTAAAGATGGAAAAAAATTAATGTCAAGTTAAAGGGGTCCAAGACAGACTAGAACTATTTTATTAAATCATGAACAACATCAGGCCACTGGCTATAGTCCAGTATTAAATCTCAGCAAAGTGCATACCGTTTAGAAGGTCAGACAAGTGCATCCTCACAAGGCCGCATCCTTAAACTGAAGTGTTATTCATGGAGCACATGTTGGAAAGAAAGAGAACTAGGACTGTTAAATCACTTATAGAACCAGTACACTGAGAAAAGATGGCCAGAAATGCTTTTATTTCTCACAAGTATAGGATAACATAAATATCTTTTGACACCTTTGAGCAAAATTCCTTAATCCACAATGCACATCCAAGTGTGGTAATCAATGATAACTGAACAAGCAATAATACGACAAGTAAACAGACCTCCTAATAATGTTGCTAAAATAAATTAAGGCCAAATATTTCTGAACCATCAACAGTATTAGCAGCTGCTCTTTTTTCAGTCTACTTTTGAAGCAACATCATCACCAACTTAAAAAGATCACTTTTTTCTACAACTAGGCACCTTCTTCTCAACCAGAAAACAGGCAAACTGAATGGCTGTTTTTTTGAAGGGGAACAGTATATGTGTCTGCTTGTGCAGTACTAAAGATTGAGACAGAAAATCTCGCACAGACAGAACAGATAAGAGATCTGTCTGACAGCCCACTGGAATTTCATTTGCTCTGCAGACAAAATAACAAGGTTGCTTGGAGGTAATCCAATAAACTGTTCCAACAATTATTAACAAAAGCATTCAAGAAAAGTGGAAAAACTGTTAGATTAAAAAAAACCCCACAAGGCTTCAAAATTTGTTCATTTTCAATGCTCATTATAAATTTCTGAATCTCCAGAACCTTGCTGACATTACTTAACCTTTAAAATGAAGGCTCAATCATAAAAGACCCTCTCATAAAACACGAATAAGATCCAATGTTATCCTCAATCGAGGAATATCTACATTAAGTACTTTAACTTCCACTCTTTCTCCAGGACCTAACCCCAGGCTTCTTCTCTTCTTCACTTTAGAAAGTTTCGCTTCTGTTATATTTCGGGCTGGAATCAAACCTGATTTTCCCACACCAATATCAACAAACACTCCAAATGGTGTTGCATTTTCAACTTTTCCAGTCAGAACAGTACCAACACTTAAGTCTTCAAAGCAGACTATGCTTCTCTTGAAGTCAGGTTTATCAAAATCTGTTCCAAGAAACAAGAAACAAAAATAAGACACTGGAGAACAAGCTTACGTTATTTTCTAAGGGTTGTTTTCAGTCAATTGTTTCTAATTAAGAAGCCATTCCAAGGTAGCTCCGAGGTCCCAAATACTGCTTCATTTTAAAAATAAAGACCCATCTGTGATAAACAACTGATTTCTTGTATTTTATGGATCACTTTAAAAGACACTGATTAATGGAGTAATAAGTATAGTGAACTCCATGGTATGAAACTATCACAAGGGGATCACAAGTGTGTAGTATATTAGCTAGGGACAAAAAGGTTCTTTAAATTTTTTGGAGCTAGGGGGAATGGTGACTCTTGAGTTACATAAATTACACATAAAATTCTACCTCTCTACAAATTTGTATACAGGAAGTTGAAAAGGTCTCATATGCTAAAGAGAAAAGTCAACAATGCACTGCATTTTAAAAATAACGTGACGAAATGATTCTATTTTTCCCTTTCCCCAAATAATTCTTCTCATTTTCCTTTGTAATAAAATCATTCATGAAAAATAGACATTGAATTTCAATTAAACTTAAGACTATACATAGGAAAGCTACTCTTGGTCTGCAATTCCCTAACATCACATCTCTACTGTTGGTAACAACAAGTGAATTGAATCTTAAACCAAGATTATTTTTTGAATCAGGGTAGAGTACAAACTATTCAATCTGCCTGAGCCCTGTTAGATGTGATGCACTGACAGCCACTAGCAGGGTTAGAAAGAATGAATTACAGCTATACAAGACTACAAGGCTGCCTACTCCAGTCACAGAGTCTGTCTAGAGTAATACTGCATGTACTGGATCAGAAGACTAATATTTCCACTGAAGATCCTCTTTTGCTTTTATATCTTAACATGTTAATAGTCTGTCCTACTGTAATTTAGATGTGAGACCACCAGAACAAATGGAGACATCAAAAATACACATTGTGGGTAATGCTTATAAAATCTGTATGGAAACTACTAATGAACCCAAAAAAGGGGGACAGAAATGTGTCGGGTTTTTAAGCACAAGTTTATTATTTGTTATTACAAGCCTGCATCTTTGCTGCCTACTTTTATCTCTTGCTGTTGTAAGAGAATCCATCTGTAAATTTCATTAAACAACAGCATCTCCAGATGTTTTACTTCATTGCTTACCTCATCTTTCTTCCCCTCCACCTCAAACTGTTGAGCACTACTGCAAAGTTTTAACCAAGATAGGTCATAAGCCATGTGCTCCAATTACACTTGTCTCCAGGATGTAGTGCAATAAAAGAGCAGAACTACACACTACTGCTCCACAGACCTTTATTACTACTGTTTCAGCTTGGTCTCAGCATTCCTCTCCATGATGGAGAGCCAGCACAGATTTAATCAGTATAGAGTCAACATATTGAAACTGTTTGATTTGTTAACAGCCATACGACTCCCCTTCCTACAGCTGAAAATGTCGTGATTTAAGACAGGATTCACACTCCCTACCTACTGAGCTGGAAAGAAACATCTGACTGTGTTACAGCCTTTACCTTGCCTGAGAAAAGAAATGGAGTTACACGTCCACAAAAATCTACTACTGATTTTAGAAGAAGAAAATGCGCTGGTTTAAAACTGGTATGTAGAACAACCCAACTGAGGTTACAACTTTGAAAGCAAAGGTTTACCTGTTCGGATGTCAAAGCCTTCAGGCTGAGTCAGACCATCAATTATCAGCTGCAGTGTGTGCACTGTTGTATTTAGCCTTTTAGCTGTGCCTTCCAGTCCTTCCTTTTGAATTATTGCATTTACTTTTTGCTGCATATCTGATTTTCCTATGTCATTTGCATTTCCTCCAATGAAAGATAAAAACCTGGAAAGTTCAAAGATCCAGAGAGATTTGTAACATCCTTTATTAGGAACTGAACCTTTGCTATATATTTAGGGGTTTTAATTACTTTTGCACTGATGCGTGAACAAAACTCCTGATAAAAAAAATATGAAGAGTGAACAGTTTCCCAAGTGCGTATCCTCTCAACTCATCACTGATCAGAGACATACATAGAAACTTAGAGTCTATCTGTATACATGTATCTCCTGGAATATATTACAAAACTAGAAGCAAAATTTCAAAAATGAAAATCACTTCTCAGACCGATGATTTCATCTCATGCTAAAACCAAATCTGATTATGACTGAAAGATGTCTTTTACCATGAAAGTTCCCTAGAAATAAGTGAGAGTTCTATAACACTGTCATTTTTATTGTCACTCACATTCAAATTAATGGCAATTTAGTAAAACAACTAAGAACATCTAAAATATTAAACTAATATGAAGAATCTTTAATAAAATTTAAGTAAAAGCTTTAAATAAAATACTTCTCTTGTCTATGAACTTCATGATTTAGAATAATTAGTTTTTCCAAAACTAGGAAATTATCAAGTCAAAGTAATTACACAACACAAACACCCTTACCCTTCCCTATTGTCACATACACACACATATTGCAGACTGAGACAACTTTGGAGTGGCATCTAAAAAGGCTGAAAAGAAATACTTTAAAGTAAATACGTGATCTGTGATCTCATTTTTTAAAATAATAAAAAAACCACACTTACTGAGATTTTTAGTTCAGCATTGTTGGCACATATGCCAACAAGTGTAGAGAACAGATGACAACAAATTCACATGCACACCCTGCTCTTTATTATCAGTAGTGATGCCTTAGACAATGTTTATTTATCACTGGAATAAGTGTCCTTACTTTACCGAAGGCCTTAAAAATGCAAACCAAGTCTCTAACAGATATAAACCACTGAACATGAGGATGCAGCTCACAGAAGCTGAGGCACATTGTACTAAATAAAACAATTTGTTCTTTTCTCAGTAGATAGTTCAGTTACCTGTTCTGCATCTCACTGTGAATAAGCCTCTTCCACCCTGCTTTATCATGTCCCTCATTGTGGGAGGGAGGCACATGGTTTTTTGCGTGTTCTCCACCACAGCAGACAGGTAGAATTATTGTCCCTACCCTCCAGAGTCTGAGTAAACATTCCTTCCAAATTCCTGAAAGAGATCCCTCCTCCCTGTCCTTATCCTGCTTCAGGACAGGTGGAAGCTACAAGCCACAGAAGCAGCACTGACCAGCAGGTTCATGCCCTGTGCTTGGGAGTGGTGGCAGGCATTCCAGCTCCCCAAGAAAGCAACAGCCAATGGTACTCAACCTCTTTTCCCCCTCAAAAACACACGTTGTGGTTTTATCAAAACCTGAGGCTAGTATTTCTTTTGGTAGGAGACACAGGGGGGGGTTTGTTTTGCTGCTTTCCTTTTTTTTAACCTGAGGAATCCAACTGACATTATTTCAGGTGGTGAGTTTTATGCACTGAAATACAGAATTAAATTGCTTTTTGAGAAAATACAAATTGAAGGAACATAATTAAAGCAATATTTGACTTTTAGTAAAGCATAAAATTCCTCTCTGAGCACAAAGGCAAATTTTCACTCCAAAATGTCCCCTAATTTTGCAAAAAGGAAGACATGCATTGAAACTGGCCGTCAGGACTTCACTTTTTTACTGAACTCAAATACAAGAATGGTGACTGAAGTGTATTGTTAGTTCAAACACACATATTTGCACTTAATAGTGATAGATACAATTTTCACATTAATTTTCTTAATGCATCTTAATGCACACATCTTTCATGGGGCAATGTATGAAGAAAAAAAAAGATTCACTGGATGATACTGTTCTCGGGATTTACTGAATTTTGTTCTCATTGACTGCATTTCAACTTTTGATATAACTTTTTAAAGTAGTTTGAGGTGATTTGCAAACAAAGTAAATATCAAAACAGATGCAAATTGTTTATAATATTAAATACAAATCTTTATTTTCCATAAAGTAACAACAAAACACTACTACTACTCAAATATTTTCTCTAATAAGAGCCTACATATGAAAAATGTCAGACCTTCTACAAAACTATCTTCTGTGGATCTCAAAAGAGCACTAAACGTGGTTGCAATGATAATACTGAAAATGCACATAGACCCAGGCAAAGTGCTCTCCACAAAACTACTGGGGGCTGCTGGCTGCTCACATTGATAGATGGACAATGACCCACCACAGCACTAGTGACAGGCAGCAGCTGCCCCAGCTTTGACTGACGTGCCAGATGCAACACGACAAATCCGACCAACCTCATGACTCAAACTTCTAAATAATGTATGCTTTACCTCCTGCCCCTATAAACAAGTTTGCTGACAGTCACATACTTGGCTTTATTTCACTTCTAATGGAATTTCAGCTCAAGTATCTCCAAATAACATTTTTTCACCATTAGGATTTTGCAGAAGTGCATTCACTTTATAAATTGATAACAGGGTGGGTTTTGCAGCTAATATGTGCAACCACATTGAACAGCCACTGATGTGTTAAAAAAAGCCTGTTACATACAAAACCGTTGACCGTGTGGATAATGCAATCAGAATGCACAGTGCTACGTGCAGGCTGCTGGAAAGAAAACCAGCCTGAAACAGGACAGTCCAGGTGCCTGAGCCCTCAATTACTGTTCATGAAAGCTATTTTGCCCTCCTTCTTCTGCCTCCCTCACCCTCTGGAAATCCCAGTAAAAGTATTTATCTGATTTCAAAATTCTTCATCTAGGCAAGGGTGGTAGGTACGGACCCTACATTATCAATTGCAGTTGTTTAAATAACTTAACGCAGGTACTGCTCAGAATAAAATTTTAGCTCCATCTGAAGATGATGCTTAAATATGTGCCCAAATCTAAGCACACCAAAAGTCCACCTGCCTTGGCAGAAGCATTAATGCTCTAAAACTCAGGCATTTGGCTAAGAATGTTTCAGAATTATGAGATATATTATAGGCAGAACAGAGCACTGTAACAAGGCCCAGTGTACGCATACACAGAAAATAATCTTTAACAGAAACAGTATATTTCTATTTTGGAAATTTTCACCTTTTTAGGTTAGGTTTTGGTAAAAAGTGCATTAAAATATTTCTAAATAAAAGCAATTTCTTAGTGATTGTAGATGTATTTTTAAAAATACTGCTGAATCTAGGTATATATTTAATGCATCATTTTCACTCAAATGACCATAGCCTGAGGGCACATAGAATAAAAAAATCAATACACAGCACAGATCTCTGACTGAACAGTGGCACATTATATTGATCATTTCTATTTTTAAATGTCATTGCTAACAACAAAGTTAAATATTTCCTTATTAAAAAAGCAACTTCCTTTGAGAGTTATTCCAAGGACAGAAAAAAAAGGATATCGTCTGTAATAATTAGACTGGGATATGGTTATGGGGGGAAAAAGAGGTTTCTCTTAATTTACATGTTTTGATCTTCATAATGTTAAACTATCTCACCACAATTTTTGAAATATTTCACTTACTCAATTTGTAAATGACAGTTCCAGCTGCATAACATAGAAACACAAATCATCTGTGCAAAAATTAAAGCCCTTCAAGTATTTTCCTGGATATATATGTGAACTAAATAACATTGTAGTAGTTCAAGTGCTATGTTTATCTACTAGAAAGATAAAACCTAAAGAAAAGTTAAGAGAAATGGAAATGGAAAAGATGAGATTTTTTTTTTCTGAAGTGAGGTCACTCTTACAAGAGATACTATCCTTATTCCCTCAAATGTTGAGTGTCTGAGTGAATGGCAAACTTTCTGTTCAAGGCACATCAACTCAGATAAAAGCTGCCAGAGTTTTAGGAGAGTCCTTCAGCGCAGAGCAATATTTATCTGGTTTAGAGACTGAGTTTTATGGGTTTGAGATTTAGAGGATACTAAACCACCTTAGTTTTAAAAGCAATCTTTGCAGTCTTACAGGGCCTGCAGAGAACAGTCATGGCTAAATCACTGATGTTTTTATTTAATACATAATTTCATCCATCTTACCCAGATAAAGAAAGAAAAGTAGCATAAATGTAACAAATAAGCACATCATGTTCACTTAACATACACATCTGCACAAAATTATAGCACAGCCCTTGCCATGCTTAAAAGATAATGCAAATTTCAGTGGAATGCAAAAAACAGTCAGAAAAGAGTAAAAATATTACCAAGGGAAGCTTTCAGTAAATTTTTAAGAAGTTACTTTAAACCCCTCAAAAAGCTTCTTATAATGTGCAGGAGTTCTAAAGCTTTGCAAGGGTTTTAGTCACAGTCATTTTTGTTTTATGTAATCATTTCCAGCAACACAAGAGCTGGGAGTACTGGATTCATTACATTAAAGCAATACGATACACCATTACATCTTGTCACAGTGCACACATGAATTAATGGTAATGCAACATAATCACTCTGAAAACAAAACAACTTTGCATTAGCATGTGCTTTGTTAGGTAAAATGTACATTCATGACAGCAGCAAACTTAAATTATGCAGACATTTCTGTTTTAGTAACATTTTGAAATGCAAAAGCATTATTTGGGTAATCACAGATGTTGACTGTTCTTGTTCTCACTAGTCATACAGATTCTCAATTTTCGACTAGTGAGCAGATCATATACATCAAATAATATTTGTGTATTGCTCTGTAATTAGTTGCTGTACACAAAGTTAAATTTTCAAATATATTTCAAACTACTTAGCTGGTTGATCCAGATAAAGGTACTTAACCAATATGTTTTTCCTCAAATGCATAAATTATTAATATTATAGATTATCTGACTGCATGCAGAAGACCAGAAAACACCCAGTTTATGACATTTTGAATGTATACATCTAAGAAACAATGAGTTTCTAAATGAAAAGCAATTCAGACAGTTACACTGCAGCATAGCCCCTTTGCTACCATGCTGTTAGCTGTTCTCATGACTACCACTGTATCACACAGCTGAAGCATAACCCTAGATACAAAATAGTGAAACTCGATTAGTTATCCACAAAGAATTAGTACTACAGTTAAAGGAGATCATTACAGGGAAAAAGTTCATCTTTTTTTCTTCACACTATTTTAATATTCCAATCAGTAGGAAGTTATTTAAGTTTCAAAAATTTCAACAAATGAAAAAATATCACTTGATTTATGGGTCTAGTATATATAATGTAACTAGAGAATAATTATTTGTTATTTCCAAGTTCTTTTAATCATTCTTGTTACCTGTATATTTTACATCGCATAGAAGTTTTTAAATGTCTTTATCGGATGGCAATTAGCAGTGAAAACCCTTTCTGTTTTTCTCTTTTTTGACAAGAAAATTTTCAAAAATATGTCCTCTAAAACTCCAGCTACTAAGTTAATATTCAGACCTGTGAATGAACTGGCCCTCTAAAGTGATGAATGTGAACTGTTACACATTTTGCTTAATGGTCCTAATTCTGCAAGTGTTCTCCTTAATTAGTGTTAGCCATTTCCTATTAGAAATAGTCACAAGGATTCATTAATTTACCAAGCTTAAATTTTTCTAGGCTTTTTTAAAAGAAACTACAGACTTTACTAAAAAGCATTATCTTGCACCTTAAATAGTTTGAATACACACAAGGATGCACACGCAAATACGGTCTTATTGAAGTGGACAAAAGATGTTTCTGAGGGCTTTGTAGTGAGTTTAAGGAAAGGCAACCTACCACAGTAAAAACGCCTATCCTCTGTAAAATACTCAGATGGAGAATACATAATTAAACAGAATACAACATTTTGTCCTAATTTTTCAAACTCCGCACCAAGTAACTGATCTATTTCCTCCCATGTTTCTATTCCCCTTAAGCATCGCCTCAGTTGCTCGGTCACAACTAGGAGATCTGGAGAGAAGCAAGCCAGCCCAACAGAGAGCTCAAAATGCCAAAGGACAAGTGTGCAGCTGCATAAAGGGCACAAGAGGAATACCCCTTGCTCTTGGTGTCTCTCCCTAACCAACAGTTTTCCTTCTCCATTTTCTCATGTGTCAGTACTTGCCTTCAAATCTACCAAGTGCAGCTGCTTGTTGCAGCTTTTCAGCAAAGCAACTGAGATACTACTGATGTGCTGCTACATCCACCCATGTAGGAGAGTGGCAGAGTCAAGAGAAATATTTGAAATGATCAATCCATCTACAATGAAACAAAATGTTATCAACATGATGCTCATTACAGCAAAGACTTTAACTCCAAACGCTTTACTTGGTGAAGAATAGGCACATGAACAAGTGCTTTGCTGAAACCTCTGGGGATTTTGAAGTCCTTCTGGGGATATCAAGCAGCATTATCGATACACAGCAAAGAGACATGAATCTTCACTGCAAGTCACTCTGCTCAGTATGTCAAAAACTTCTCTTAAGGCATAACCAACCACAGTAAGCTATACTATCCTTGATCATGCAAGGTCCTAAACCTGGGTATTTACCCAGGGAAGATCCCCACCTGCATTATGCTAAATCACAATTTTACATCTTTTGTAAATATTGGTAAAATATTTCTAAGTCAGACTGAAATACAGCCTATTTGCCAGATGCAATTTCTGAGCAGCTAATTCTGAGTACCAACCTTTGGCAAAGAGCATTTTAATGAGATTAAGTAAAAATCCCTAAATGCTAAGATTCAGTCATACGAAACCAACTGCACCCAACAGTCTGACACAGCAAAGAAGAAACATTGTGTTTTCTTTCCAGCATGTAACTTCTTGGGACTTCCCAAATGTTTCTTTGCTTTTCGTAGCAGTTCTTTTACAACATGTACCAAGAAACTGGATATGCTCTACATGTTGTATTCATTGTAAGTAGAAGATCCTGTGACTATAAACTGGTTTTCAACTATAGACTTTTCAAAAACTCAAAACATAGCTCTGCTTTGCAGAAAAATATGCTGCCTAAAAAGTTTTTTTTTTATTTAACTTTTAGGAAATTCTGATTCATAATATTTAGAGGTGCTCATAAACTTGATCACTGCACATGACAAAGGCAAGCTTTGACAGTGTGGAAACCACAAACAAAAATGTTTTGGTCATCTGCAGAGTGTGTTAAATCACCAGCAGGATGTTTTCCAATTATTTTACAGAAGTTGTACAGATTTTAAGTTAAGAAGTTTAAATGCCATAAATCAATCATACCAGAAACATTTGTGCCACTGTAGTAAAGATTACATCAGTGTTTCCATTATAAAACCCCTATTTTTCAGGGGTTTCTAATTCAGTCATAAAAATTTGCTCCAGCCTAAAGCTTGGCAACCAAAGTTACCACTTGGGAGAAATTCTTTTAACCATTTTTTTTTTTTTTAATGGATTCGCCTTCCAAGCTATAAAATAGTTCAGAAAAAGAAAAATAGTGGTTTCAAATTTTGGTGAACTTCTATCCCCCCAAAATATTGTTTTAAAAACTGATAATTTTGTATGTTATAAATTTGTAATGTGGACTGCTGCTTTTGGGCAAATTGGATAGCAGCAGTGGACAAAAATCACCAGCTTATTTTGTTTAAAAATAAGTGTAACTTCCCATGAAAACTTTTAATCCAATAAAATTTTCACAAATTACTTCCTCATGGCAAGATGTGGTAGACATTGCATATGGAAGCCTTTATGACTCATTCATGCAGCATCTATTCCATTCATTTTAATTTCTGTGGTCAGAGGTATGTAATACCATATTTTGACACCTTGAATCAAACCTGCCCATCTTCAAGACAACAGTTCTGCCATTTGGCAGCACAGATCCACCTGTGAGTGTGACATGGTCCCTGACAAAGTTGTATATAAGCACAAAAAAAAGAAAAAAAATACTTTGAAAGCAGCAGAGAAACAGAACTCCTTTAAAACTTACTTTGTTTAAAAATATGTATCAAATACTGTTTCTAACCCACTTCTAACAGTCTCGATTTTTCTCATGCACATTAATTTAAGTTATAAGAATTATTGACTAGATTTTAAACCTAGTTTAGTTCTAACGTTAAAAAGTCCTTCAGACATTGGTTGATTTCAGTAAGATGCCTCAAACCAACAACAAGAACATGATCTGATCTTCAGACTCCCAGAAGCTCTCATGAACATAGCCTCAGCAAAAGGGAATTACCAGCACAGTCCCATCCACTGCCTATCAAAGGCAGCAAAACTTGTCAACAGCCCCAGTAAGCTTTGGACTGAATCCTCCGTGCAGCCTGAATTCCTAGTAGAATTTTTTCTTAATTCATATTTAGGCAAACTGGTTTGGAAAGCTGTTTCCATAAGTTCTGAGAAGCTATAACAGCTCACATACTTTTTTTGAAAAGTAATTTTAAATATATAATCATTGCTAAATTATAGCATTAGTTGCTTGAGGGAAGGATGTCTGGTTTATATTTAGCCCTTATGTCATCAGTGTCAATTTTTAATACTACGCTTCTTGGCTTTTGTCAGTTTGCTGCAGAGCTGTATTTTCGTTTTTCAAACAGCTATTTGCAGTGAAAAAAATCTTAGATATTTGCCCCTTTCCCCACACCATTTTGTGATTTCAACATAGTGCATGTTAACACATTCTATACCATAAAAGATATCACCTTCATATTTAATGAGCTTTCAAGGAAATTGTCTTTTGATTGTGAGAAAAATAATACTGTTGAACATAGAGCATTTTGAGGCTTTTTCTTTTTACAGGTCAAACTGTGTGTACAGATACGCATGAATTTAAGATGTAAGACAACAGAGAAAAAACCTGAAGAAAAGATAAAAGATTGATCCAGCTAGTCACAGAGATAGATGCCATGCTTATTAGTTTTGGTGTTCCATTAGCAAATATTGCTATTATAGTTGTATATGTTTTGATATCAACTGATATTCTTTTACATAAAGGCCCCTATATGGTACAAGACCTACAACACGCACTTGGATCTAAATACTTCACCTGAAAATTCAGTCTAGGAAGGTTAGGAAAGTTTGGTGAGAAACAAGAGAACAGAGAATGGCACAGCTGGAAACTTACATTAAAGTAACCACATTAGCCAAAGAGAAACGACCTGATAAGTAATACTGGTCTGCAGTCACATCATACTTCTGCAATGGCTTTGTAGCTCTCCAAGTCCAACAGGTTTGACCCTGAGCACATTTTAAAATCTGCAAGGTACCTTCTAAGCAGTGCTGGCTGTGCAATAGGTGGCAGACTCCTCTCTGAATCACATGTAAATCTGTGACCCAAACCACTATTTTCTAGTTAAGATGTAAAATGTGCTCGTTAATTTTTTTCTTAATAGTACTAATGCTAGGTTCCCAGTCAAATTCCAAATCACAGTTCTATGATTTATGTTACCTAGTAAAATTGTCTCCAGAATTTGGCAGTATGTGGATACATGAGCTATGCTATGCAGTAATAATCCCACTCACCACTTCAGATACAGAAGTAATGTGTGTTGCTCTGGAAACAAGTCACAATTCTTTATTTTCTGACAAACCTTTGATGGTATTATATGTAGATAAATTCCTGTAGTATTCCATGATTAACTGGCTACACTTCTCTGCTCCCTGAAGAAATCTTTCCACATCAGCCTTTAAAAGTGAAGCTGGTAACACTGTAAACACTTGTACCGATTTTATTAGTATACTAGGGCTGGAAAGCTAAATAGACTATTAACCAAATCCTAACTACCTGTTATTTAAATTGAATGAAATACCATATTTAAAATCAACATTAATTTTGAATAACCTTTGTGGATTTTGCTTTTTTTTGTTTGTGTATTTAATTTTTTTTTTTTTTACACTAACACACTCTGGCTAAACTCCAGTAGGGGTGACCAAGATTTCTCACCCTAAAAGCCACCTACCAAATATAAAATCATTAAGACCCAGGACCTTGCCTGATTTTTTGCACAGCTATGCACAGGGCAGAGAACTAGTAACAAATGCTGATGCATAAGAAAAAAAGGGAAATGGAAATGATTGTGGAAAAAGAGAAACCAAAGTTATCTATACACTGCACAAAGAGCATGGGCTCTAGCGGGCAACTGAATGGTGGTCCTAGGATCAGACACAAAGAAGAACAAACTGTGGCAGGGAGAGGATTCAAATAAAAGTGCACTGCATGCCTAGCAGAAGGAAAGCATGTAGACCTACACACGGGAAGTTGTATATGCAATTATTTCCACCAGAGAGAGAACTGAGCAAACACAGTAGGGAAGGTGTCCTAAAAATGCAAGGTCCTGTATGAGTTTTTTAGATAGCTAACTTAATCGTCATGAATTCAGAAATTCAACATATCTTACTGAGGTTTAAAGATAGTTTTGTTATAAACAGGAAGAACAACAGTGTTTCTCTAAGAATAATATTCTCGGCAGAGGTAAGAACCCTAAAGCATCTAGCTACTGCTGAAATTAACTCCAGAAAAGAACCTGTTCACTGCAAATCACTTAAAAAAATAAATACATGCTAGTTTATGGTAGGAGATAATGTTTTCTCAAGAGGAGAAGCAGAGTCCAGTTTCAACCAGGGATGATGACAGAAAAGATCACATCTCATACTAGGATTTACCAGCTGCAGTATCCCCTAAACCAGAGGCACAGATGGATTCCTAATTACTTTTTTCTGACCTACACAACAACCATTCTCTGCTTTTAGCTAAAGTAAAATCACCATGGCGTTCATGTATTTGGGAATTTAATATATACATCTTATTAGACCTCGCAATATCAGAATTTAATTTTAAAGGCTCATAATAATGACAGATGCTTGCATATGTCCACACACTTGTGTGCGCACTCAAACACACAAACAAATTACAGTGGTCAAAATTCACTAAGCAGAAAGTTTGCTTATGTTCAGCATGTGCCAAACAACAATGTAAAGCACTTCTTAATGATGCAGAGGTATTGATCTGCCACTAACTGAAAATTGGGCATGGCATTTGAATTAGATTATTTTTAATAACAAATAAAAATTTGTTTTAGTTATAGCCTTTTACATAACATATGGGAGAAAGGTAGGAAAAACCTCCAGATTTTAGACATTTCTGGAACAAGTTATTTATCTCTAAACTTTTGTACACAAAGTCCAAAATGAAAGTGATGTGTGGCATAAAAAGACTTGGCAAACAGAAGGAAATTGAGAAAAGTGGCTTCAATGAGGCACACAATGGTTATATGAAGACAACAGGGTCATAGGAGAAAAGTGTGGCAAAGTTTTGAAAAGTTCACTGATTTTCTCACTGAAAGACAATGTGAAAACAAAAAAAAACCCAAAGAATAAAATTAAAAACTTGCATGCACATAAGAAAAACACACCAGCTGAAACCCTTCACTTCTAAAGAACTTCTTAAGCATATCTTCTTCTTGAAGAAGGGGGAGAAAGCATAAAATCAATATTCCTGTCTCAAAAGGCTGAGCAGAATTGTCAGAAAAATGAGTGCTTTCGTTTTAAAAATTGACAGCATCAATGGTCCAAAAGCTTTCCCACAGCTTACCTCATTGCAATGTTGTAAGACTCTGGATGAATACAAGTTTGGTCCAAAGGATTGGGCTGTCGTGAGGTACATGGTGTTGGCTTGCTCTTCTTTTTACCCTGTGCACCTGCTTTAGTCAAAAGTGCATGACTTCCAAGGTCAGTTTGCTTACTACGGTCAGAAATGAAAAAATGGACATTCTTAATGAACAAGATCCGAGCCCAGTGTCACACATGAAAAACATACCTCTATATAATGTTCATTCTTTACAAAATAAAAGTACAAAACCCCTAAAAGGTCACTGTGGGTGAATCTTAGTAAAATTATAGCATAAAAACATATCAATGTATGCATATACTAATTTAAAACAGAAACAAGCCTTAGGAAGGGATTCTGTGCTTCATCAAAATTTCTTCATGATGAGAAGATTATAAAAAAACCCACTACACAACCTACTGTATTGTTTTCAATCTGAATAGCATCTTCTGTCTCTAAAATGGGGTCAACTGCACTTACCTACTTGATAAAGATCTTGGGAGGATACTTCCATACTTAACTTTCAGTTAATAGTCTGCAACATTTTAAATTTGAAAAATTTCTAAACAATACTTCCCATTCATGTTATCTTTACAGCAAATTGCACCTCAAGCATACGTACAGAAGGAAGAAAGTATGTGAGCGCTTAAACATCAGAACTCCTTAAACCACATTTATTGACTTCCCATACTTACATTTCAAAATATGAAAAAAATTCTAATCAAAAGAACTCAGATCAAGATTTGCTTAGAACAGAAAAAAGCTAAAGGTGAAATCTACCACTATTTCAGAATTTATAAACCATTTTTGCAGAAGTATGTTAATACAGCTTTCCTTAAAACTTAGTGAATAAATTATTGACTCCTAAACAGTTAGCTTCAGTTAGCTGTTGGATTGGGCTTCTTTTTTTTTCTCTTTAATTGGCTGGATAACGAAAAGGTTCCAAAGTCTCAAGGAGATCCATGCACAGATCACCCACATTGGTAGAAGGACTTTACAGAACACAGAAGAGAAAGTGCTCAGTCTTCATATGTGTAGCATATTTACAACAAGGGCAGACTTCTTCCCTTAAAGTTTTCCCCCAAGTAAAAAAATTCTCAGGATACATCAAAGGCATCAAGTGACTCCTAGTGGCAAAGGCTCTTTTCTTGCCTTTCTTTTGTTTGTTTTTATTTCTGAAATGACAAGGGGTTCCTGCTTCTGCAGAACAAACAAGAATGCACTGAAGGACCCAGAACTAGCACTTGCACTTCAGGCTCTACCAATGCATGGACCACTGGCAGAAAAGCAGACATAACTTTCTCTTCCCATATCAATTTTTAAATTAACCACTATCTGTTAACTTCCAAGTACAAAGCACAAAAACTAATTCACACAGCACTCTGTAGCCATCAATATGATTACAGAGGACAAATGAAACCTTAGTCCATTTCAAAAACATTTGAATATGCCACCTGGGCCCACAAAATATGCTGTGGAGATGATGGTGTTAGAGCTTTATTTTGGCCTCAAACTCCAAAACTATAGCAGATTTCTCAGGTTACACAGTGTTCTCAAGTTTTACAGAACCTGACTAATATCAGAAGCATGCTCCAGCAAGGAAAAAAAAATTACAATGTTCTTAAACATTTCACCAGTGAATTAAGAAAAAAAGGTGTCTCTTCTTTTTCTGATGCATTGCAGCATTCACTACAACAGATCTGTATAACACAAAACCTATCGATCACCTACAGCCCTGAAAGCAATTTATTTGGTCTTCTGGTGCACACCATTCGGCCTGCAGCATGTGCCTCCCTGCCAGATGGGCAACCAAACTGTATACCTTCCACCTGGGCAGTGAGCCAGTCCTAATGTGCCCACCTCCTGCCTGGAAGTTACGTGTGTGCTGTTTGGCCAGCAGCAACTAGGAACACAGTATAGCTTCTGAGCATTGGGTTGGCTGAAAAATAGCATACGCTTCCCAGGAAAATATTTTTTGAGAAGAGCCAGTGGCAAAAAGTTGGGGATGGTGCTACCACTGTGCCCTTTTTTTCTTAGTTGTTTATGTTGGAAGGAGAAATGACATTGCCCTGGAAAGTGCACTTCCAATTGTGAAGACAAAAGATGTCAGGTGAAGAGAAGGCACAGTGAAGGATTACCAGAGGGAAAGGCTTGGTACAAAAACAAGGAATGAGATGGCAGGGAGAAGGATGACCCCTTGTTGACAAACTGGAGTTGCAAAAGGGCCTCTTACATATTTGAGATACAAGACAATCACATCACGTTTTCTGGGCACAGGAGTGAAATACAGAGCTTGGTCCAAGCTGTTTATTCAACTTTCTCTCTCCAGGGAATGGAATTGAAACTCTCCAATAAACCACTCTAGTTTACTACCATTATTACTACATTAAAATGAATTTACAAATCGCTAAATTATGCCTGAAACACAAAACTGTAAGGTTCTAATATCTCAGATCACCACACTGCCGTATGTCAAACTTCTACTGATTCAGTGGCAGAATTTCTAACTAATCTTACATACTTACAGAAACCTTGACTTAGACTACTATGCTAGTAAACCCTGATTATTCATCAGAAGACCTATGTTCAACTACTGACTTAAGATGTTTATTTGTAAAGATATTGTCTGTCAGAAGGAAAAGGCTTACCATTCCTCAAATCTCAAGCCTGAATACAAAACAGAAAGAGAAGAATTATTCTCACGATATTTTGGATAACTTAGTCAAGATAGACATTTCTACTACCTGCAGAAGGTCTTTATATATTCTTGATTGAATCTGATGAAGCCAGCGCACTGTTGGAAGGATTTGGGACCCAGACCTTTAACTTCCTTGAGCTGTTCTCGGTTTATAAATGGTCCATTCTTCTCTCGCCATTCAATTATATTTCTAGCCCTGTTAGCGTTCAGTCCTGCAATGTGTCTAAGAGAAAAGTTTACAGAATACATTTACTACCATTGAACAGTCATTAACACAAGTCCTATACATCACGAAGATATGCATTACTGTAGAAAATCTGGTTTACAAAACTTAAAAAAGGCTAACAAATTTGCGAATAGACTCCCAGACCAAAGGCATAATCTGGAAAAGGATCCCTTAGTTCTGTGGAAGGAATCCACTCAAGGCAACAAAACTTGGTACAGCAATACGGTTCTGCACATACCTAACCAGTAAGCTAGGGATATGTGATTTATGATCTGTTGTCTATTTCTGTAATGCCAATTCAATTTCTCATGTCTTATGGCCTTCCACAGCTGCCCTCTTCAAGAAACAATGTGGGAGGAGGGTTCAGGACAGACAAAGTGTTCCTGTGAGAACAGCCCCCTCTCAGCTGTTCTCTTCCAAAGGTACCTCAACACCCTTCCCCAACATGAAGGGCTGACGTCTGCTATCCAGGAGAATGGCTGGAGCAGCTTGCCTTCCTCACGTGATTTAACAGATCCACACAGCTTGTTCCTTTTCTCTCAACTGCTCTTGAGATAAAAGAGAGCTGGGAACAGGCTGCATGAGTTGGTCCAAGGGCAGCTCGGATCTGGCAAAGAACTCACCTGGGAACTGCAACTGCAGTTAGCCAAGTGCCTTCAGGAAGCAGTGGATTTGCTGCACATTTTCTGTATGTACATGTGAGTACAGCTTTCTGCATATGGAGTATGTTAATCACAGAAAGAGGGAAGAGAGCTGTGGTGGGCAGTTACTCCTGGCACAAGAGAAGGAAATGTCACCCATCTGGGTCTATGTATCGGACGCCATTGCTTTAAGTCAACAGCAGCCGAGACCTGTTTGTGGCATGGCACAGGCTGATTCTAGAAAAACACCACCAGCAAACCTGGCAAGACTAGCCAAAATCAGGGGGAAAAAAAATTTTAATCTTTCCATTATCCTCATCCCCAAGCAAAAGTTAAAAAAAAAATCCAAAAATGGTGAAACCCCAGAACTAAATTGGAGAGACACACCTTTAACCATAGACAAAATATTAATCATTAGGAATGGAAATGTCTTCAAAAATTTCTTAGAAACATTATGAAATCCAGCTTATTTATACTGACAAGGGAACATGACACTGAGTTCACAGGATTTTCCACTGATCGTCTCAAGTCATTCAAGTACAACGCTCAGCAGTAGTGCAAGCACTGTAGCATTGTCACTGCTTCCATGCATAGTATGTGTCAACAAGTGTATTTGATGCATCAGAAAGCAGGAGCAGAAAGCCCTGCTTACTGAATATTCTGTCTAGGGTGACAATTTCATACACTGCACATCTGCAGTAAACTTAGATTGCATCTACACAGAACAGCAAAATGGAACTGCTGAGGATCAAGTTAGATACAGAACTTGGTGCACCACATACATATGATCAGCGAGGTTAATTAGAGCAAACAAAGTACTTAGCCAACAGTTACCACCTGTAACCACGACTGGACAGTGTTACTCCACGTTTACAGTTCTGTGGGGACACAGCAGCACCTCAGCCTGGTGCCCTCTGCTGAACTGCACAATACAGTGGCCCCCTGACAAAGGCTGACAGTGCTCACCCACCGCACTTGCTCAGGCAGGGTTTTATTCACAAATGAAAGCTGGTCAGCCTCATTTACCCATAGGTACTACTTACTTTCTTGCTAAAAGACAGAAGGTAAATCAAGAGTCAGGCTAAGAATTAGATACATACACAGAAAAAGAGTATTGAAGACAAAGTGGAAAACCAAAAAGAATAGACAGAGAGCCTCTTCAAAGTATGGAAAGATGCTTTCAAGAATGAAAATAAGGGGTTAAAAAGATTAAAGAGAGCTAGCAAGAATACATTTTTCCTAACTTTGATACCCAATAATTGCCACTACCTAGATTATGGACATTCTTTTTCTCCCCCTCATACTACAGAGGATGACCACAACACCGTCGCTCTTCTGAGAAGCTGTTGAGCTAAGCAATTCTAAATTCTACACGCTCAAAAGACAGACTGAGCTTCTAATTTCTAACCAAGAGAAATAAAATCCAGAACATTTTCCAAGAAAATGTGGCATAATTGCTTAAAAAAAAATCAATAAAAAGGGATAAATTTTTCAGCAGTTTCCCCTTAAGTCTTTCCTTTTCTCTTTTCCTCACCCAACTTTTACAACCTGTTCCACTTAATAGTACTTATAAAAATACCTTCTAGATACAGACAGTACATTTAAAAATCTCTCAGTGTAAAAATACAAATTAACTATATGAAGTTACTCTAAAATTGCAGTGTTGGTTCAAAATTTTTTAAATATCTGTTTTTCTCCAAAGAATCATTTTACCCTGGAGAATCACACATACCCTTAAAATCTGACTCTTAATGATTCAGTGAAATATTGTCTTAACATGTCATTTTCATGTAATTGGAAGTTTAACACAAGAGCCATTTGCTCCAGCTGAGCTTGAGTCAGATGGCAGACTAAACAGAAACTCTGTGATCCAGAGCCATGTAATTACTGGAATAGGAAAATGTTTGACTCACCTTAATAGTATTTCTGAGCAGATGTTAATATCAACTCCTACAAAGCTGACACACTCTTCAACCACACTGTCCAGAGTTGCTTTGAGCAATGTCTGTGATACATCATGCTGAGAAACAAAAATGGAGATATCGGGTTACTGAAATATCGAAGTGTACATAAATAAGAACTGCAAACAATACTAACATTAATAAAATAGTTGCTGGAACTTAATATCTTATGTGAGGATACCAGATAAAAACATAAATTGCAGAACATATTTTTAAAAGGTTTGCAGTATCACTCTGCAACATCTTAGTCATGATACAAATCCCTCAAACAAGACTTTCTTCACATTATTTTTTTTGTTTAATAACTATTTCCCAGCATCATGTAAAAACAAAACTATATTAAACACATAATAACTATGCAAAATGAGAAATGCTTCTATTAATCCACTATGTCTTTATTTTAATCTGATATTTATTTGCCTATAATCAGAGTTTATTAAAAATAAGACAACATTTTAGAAACAAAGTATTTACAGCAAAGACTGCAAATGTTGGTACTTTTGCACCTGCACATACAAATTTTTGCAAAATTGTCCTGTGTATGAGCATCACACTACAGTACAGTCATTTACTAAAAGAACAAACCAGGTATTGTATGAGAGTAGGCAATACATAAGGTACATATCAGTCCCGCAGCAACAAAATGTTTCAGATTTTGAAGAGATATTTCTGGGAAGATTGGCAGGTCCTTGACTGAAGCACCACTAATGGAAATTCTTCTACTTTTTCCATTATTGTTCATAGTGTTTCCCCCTTTTTCCCCCTCTAAAAGAAAAATCAGTCACACTTGTCAAAAGATAAAAGTTTTGAAGCTCTAAGATTTCTTTTCCTCCACAATGTAGGCACACTTCAATCTATAACTGCTAGTTCCCCACACAAGCCCGTCAGTGCTTAGAAGTCTGACCTGGAGGGAGAAGCCTCTCTAAATGCAGGAGCTAATTCAATCACTATGTTGGCTTAGCTTCAGGGCTCTTTTATGTCACTCATATAAATCTGGGTTGATCTGTTGTGGTTTCATGATGCATTCATTTAGGACATCAAGCTGGATCCAAACCAACACCAAACACTTCATTCACTACTTTCTTTTACCTTCTAAGACATTCAGATATTTTAAAGATTTCACAGTTAAATTTAACATGCCAACAGCATCAATCTCAATCTACTCATATTGGTAGTTTATCACATAGTGCGTAATAACTGAAACAATCGCAAAACTTATGGCAATGTATTTCATAGCCCCCCCACTTCAGATAACAATTTTCACAATGCAATACATAAAGCTACTTACAAACAGGAAGGGCAAATTTTACCAATCTTACTCCTCCTATATAAAATTTGCATACAAAAAGCCATGTAATGCATAAGTACTGGCATTTGTGCACAGTCTCAGCCTCACAACCACAAAGCTTACTTACACACTGCAGATCAAGTGCCAGCTTCAATTTACTAATATGTTGCTACTTCAACACAATGGCTTCTTTTCTGCATAAAGAGATAAAAACAAAAACCACACCCAGAAAAGAAGTCTTATGCTTCTATTTTTCGGACTTATGGAAGATGCAGCTTCTCTGAGTGAGGATGTTCTATATATTCCCTCCTCCTCCTGCCATCAGCTAGGTAACATACTAGAGCTAGAGGCTTCCAGCTCACACACTTGCGTAAGAATGCATTTATATAACAGTACAAGAACCAGAATAAAACTGTTCAGAAACAACACTCACATTTTCTCTTTTTTGTCAAGCACAGCTGCCAAATACAGGGCAAGATTCTCCATAATGAACCACAAACTGAAAATTTAATGAGATAAAGGTACCAATTTAACAGATTTTTTTCATTACAGTGGAGGAAGGCAAAAAGAGTTAAAAAAACCAAAACAAAACACGCAGAGTACTCAGCATTTCCTTCTGCTTTTAGGAAAGGCTACTGACTCCAAGGTATTTGGAAGTTGATTATCATATAGTTTCACAAGTTACATTAACTTATGAAGTAGAGTCTATGGCAGAGAGTAGGGTAGACTGCTGTTTCCCTAGGTTTCAGTCTCATTCCTTAAGATGAGGATCATTCTTCAGAAGGAATAACATGCAGTTATGCGATTCAAAACAGAGACATTTGTCATTGTCTTCACAATGCCTTATAGCACCAGGTGTAGCAAAGAAGGTAATCCATAGATCTGGCCTGATCTTTCTAAGCAGTTCTTTGGAAGAGACTTGATTCTGCAGAAACTTTGTTTCCAGTCTGATGAAAATGAACCTACATAGCAATTCAGCCAACTATACTCCCCCCAAAACAAGGAAAGGATATATCACAATCAAAGGCTAAGCATCTCTACTTGTGGAAGACAGGCCAGTGTTTGCAGATCCTCACTTTCAAATGTGGAGTTGGCATTTATCTCAAGATTTAGGGTAGTGGATCCAATAGTTTGTAAAATGTGTGGCAGAATATACACAACTTGGAAAAACTGTAATAGTGAACTGTATTTCTTTTTTGCCATGAAGATGAGAAATTCTCAGGTGTCTCCAAGATTATTATCTTAACTTAACAATAAAGTTAAGATTATTTGGATCTTAACTTTATCTCTGCTTAACAATCACCATTAAAAAACAAAACAAGACATGCACAAGTTGTTCTTTATTACTCCAACACAAAGTCATACCAGTTGGAAAGGACATCACAGCACATATGGGAAGGTATGGATAAAGAAAAAGTGAATGTGCAGAACTGACAGAACAGGATAAGAGTAAGACAGCATGGCTAAAAGAACCCCTAATCTACCCATAGCTCACAGAAGTAAGATAACATAATTCACTAGCTGAATGTAAATTGCAATCACTAGGAAAACCTTCCAGAGAGCAAATCTGCCTCCAAGATACAGCCACCGACCATCACAGTGTCCTTTTGCTATGATGAAGAAATTTCTACATCCCTCGACATTGAAAAAAAAGCACAGAGAAGTGTTTCAAATTTAGTTTCTAAAAGTAGTTAACGAAAAACATTATTATCCCAATATCATTATCAAGACTTCCTACTGCTAACAGGTCACACTTCAGAAAGGTCTAAAGTGCAGTGCGTTTTCCAGTCTTCCAAACATTTCACTCATCTTCTCAAACATCAGAGGTCAGATGATTTTATATGCTTCTGTGTACTATTTATACGCACCGGGGTGGTATCAGATTATTCAGACACTACTAGAAGCACATGTAGTCCATACCACTCACCCGCTACAACAGGTCTGTAAGGCAGGAATCCCTCTCAACTGTTGCACTAAGCACATCAGAATTAAACCTGCACAAATGAAGCCCAATATGCAAGACTACTTTCAAAGTATGCTTATACTGAATTTTATGCTGCACAGGCTCCAACAAGCCCTCCATACACCAAAATGGTAGATTGCTGCATCAGCTGATCCCCTGCAAATTCTTCTAAATAAAACATTTTCTTATTAACGCTAACACTGAATGCACCCCTATGCATGAGGGTGTCCCTGCTAAAACTGTTAAGTGCTGTCTTTTTAATTAGAATAACTCTTACTTATTAACTGTCTTTATCTGTGGAACAAATATCACAACTGTCCCTACAACTCCCCTTACAAAACCAGGAGAAACTGGCTCCCTCAGCCAGTGGAACCATTCATACCAGGACCTTACTCTGAGTCAAGCACACAAGGCACCCTAACAGCTATGCTTAACAAGAAAGGAGCATGTCTTTTGGTGTAATTTGCAAACATCATCTTGAATCATCATCATCACCCAAATAAATCACTAGGGTTTTATTAAAAGGATGCTCAGAAATTACTACCATTAAGATGTACACTGCTGGAATAGTAGATCTGGAGCAGATGACTTCATTTTCTATGATGATCTTCAAGCAATAAAAAGGATTGATACCTCCAATTTACAGAAACTAAGGCCAGCAGAAATATGGGACTTGCCACAAGCTGCAGGATGGCCAGTGCAAACGTGAACTTTTTTTATCATCACTCTCCAGAAAAAAAAAAAGACACCTTGCTTCACAGACAGCATTAGGAAGTACTTAGACATTTGAGAGGTTTGAGGTTTTTTGTGGGGAGGACTATAGAAATTAATCTGCCCTTAGAAATATCAAGCTCTGTGACTGTATTTTAGTATTTGTTTTCTAAGGAATTCTCAAGCAAGCCAAGGAAAAAGATACACAAAATTAAATTACTTGATCAATTGAAACTGTTACAGTAAAATAATAATAGTTGACCAATAAATTAAATCAAACATTACATTTTTACAATATTTTTATAAAGAGAATCCCAGATATCCCAAATGTAACTTACATTCATGAACCTGAAAGAGAACTAAAGGCTGCTGTTTTCATTTCTGGTCATGATTACCACTTAAATTAGTCTGTGGCAAATTCGTTAAAATTACCAGAAAAATACTATTATATTGCATATTTTAAAACCACCATTCTGCAAACCCCTTGCTAAAAAGAACCCAGTATAACTTCATTTCATGTACTTTCATTAAAACCAGCACAGAATGTTTAACACTGAAGAGTGTTTAAGAACACCTGTCTATTATGCACATGATAGTTTTTCATATTATTATATTCCAAATACTTCAGCTATCTTTTCTTTTTACATGGTACAAGCAAAGAGCAAGGATTGTTGTTTCACTCAGTTTCAGGAGCTACAAACACTCCCTGGAAATAATCAACACTACTGAAAAACTATCTGTTCCTCAAGAGGGTGCTACTATAACTGTAACTGAAAGACATTTTTCAGTTTCAAAAAAATCTGTTGATGTACACCAAAGAAAGGTAGTATTTTAAACAGCTTCTCAGCTCAGTTATTTCTAGCAGTACACCAGCACAGACATTCGTCACCAGCAAGACAAATTTATCGAGTCAAAGAACCATTCACATGAAGCCCAGAGGCTGTACTTAATCTGCATGAGCATAGATGGTGGACAGATAAACTAACTTTGCCTGACCAAACACCCTAAACACGAGATTATTAGTGCTAGACTTCAGCAACCCTAATCATCAGCTTTTACATGGAAGTTAATCACAACTCTAAGCTCTTTACCTTCGGCAACCTAAAAGAAAAAAACCCCAAATACTAAAACAATACATATAACTATAATGCATTTGGCAGGCTTTTCCTGGTCCCCTAAAAAATCCCAATTTCAGAAAATACGGTATGATTGCATGTCTCTCTGAAAGAAATTCAAGCAGCTGAAAATTCTACTGCTACATACAGCAATTCTTAAATGCCTATTATGTTTACAAACATTAGCAGACCAACACAACCAGACCATGCATCATTACTACTTTACAATGCCCACAAGCCAAGCAAGGTCTCTTCCAATAGAGTTGCACCAGAATTATTCACACCCTGTAGAGCCTACAAACATCATGCAGACATGATCTAATGATGCTGGTCACAAAGCAGTGGGGAGGGAAAGAGTTCTTAAGTCTGGGCAGCAACCTGCAGGTTCTTGACCCACACTTGGCATGACAGTATTATAACAAGATTGACATTCACCCTAAGTAACACTGAGCTGCATGTCACACAGTCTATTTTGGGTTTTGATCAAGTTATGTCAAACTTTTCCTTTGAATCCAAAAGTCAACTTTCAATGAAGTAAATGCAATTTAATTTCTTCTATATTTAAGTAAGTCCTGAAACCCTTCTAACAGCTCATAAAACATCATTTTGTTGGTACCTACCATTAACTTCTGTACCCATGAATTCTAATACTGGCATGTGAGTCTAGACAACATGCCTCGTGAAAAGATACTTTTTCTTTAAAAAGTAGTATAACTACGCAGCATGAATGACATTCACTGAATGAGAAATTAGGTGGGACAACATATCCTAAGTAAAGTTCAAAACTATATTATTTTACAGAGATTCAAATCATGGAAATGTGTTTTAAAATTTAAAAAAGGGAAAAACATTCTGTACCAGCTGCATTTCAAATGCTTGTGAAACCACAAAAGAAAATGCATTCAGGACAAGCCCTTAGGTACAGAAAGACTAAAATAACACCAATAGTCTAACGATAAATTCCCTTTCATGTGCAGAATTAGAAAACAATTAAAAATGCACCTTACATGTCAGGTGGAAATGTTGGAAAGTTCAGGCAGGGGGTTTTAATCTCTGGCGTCCTCTGGAAAATCCCTTTCACTAGATTTTAAGAAAACATGCTTATCCCTCTGATGTTTGATAAAAGGACCTAACTTCAAGAATTTCTTTTGAAGACTGTTTGTGGTTTCTCCAAATGTTATATTGTTATAGGATATTGTTATCCTATGTACTTAACTCTGACTCATTTCTTGTTTTCAAAAATCCAAATTCTGTTTATTTTAACGGCATATTACTATTATTGAAATATCCCCAGAGAGATAAATGGATTTATATTTTCAAAGAAAATGATAAAATGAAAACAACGTCTGTCAGCTGTGACATTAAAAGAGAAAACAAAAATGCACACTTGATCCTGTAAATACTTCAAATTACTTGCAAGTTGCTGGAATTCATCTTATATTTACTTGTGCTTGTCTCCTAACAGAAGCAGTAATATTGCTAAGCTTGTTACACAAATTCAGACCCATTGCTAACATGCCATATTTCTAAAGCTAACTTCCTTGACATGAGCAAGCTAGCAGCAAATGACATATATCCAAAAACCATCTTCCTCTTTTCTGAGCAAGTTACAGTTTTCCCCAATGCATATTGTTATGTGACCAATGGGCAGCAATATGAATTGCAATTATAATCAACCATATAACTCCTGGAGATTTCAGTGGGACATTTTCTTTTTTTCCAATAAGTAACAAAGGTGATTGCCCAAACTGCTAGGTGGAAAGCCAACATTCCAATTTCAGTCCAAAACTGCATTTTGTGGCTGTTAAAGCTCTACAAATACAGAGGATACCCTGCAATACTACAGAAATATAAAGCAAGGACCATAAAAGGTGGAGATTCCACAGACAGATCCCACAGCTGGAAGGCAACAAACTCGGTTTGAGATTTTCCTGAAAAGTGCCAAAGGATAAGAGGAAAAAAAAAATTACACTGACAGAGAGAGAAGAAATAGTACATTTCTAGAGGGACAAGACAGAAGCCATGAAGCCTGGTTGTATGTGGGAATTGTGTTTAGTCTGAAGTCAGTGACCATCCATCCCCCTGCAGCAAATGGGTGAGGAAGAGCAGCTCCCGACTATAAAGCTCCCGCTGGCCTCACTCAGAACAAAGGGAGCCCCAAAGAGATGTGAGGAGCTTGGTAAGAGCGTATATAAACACACAGACTTCTTCCAGATCCACTGAAGACATGTTGGGGTTCCTCTCACTCCTCTTTCATAAGGGATGTGCTACTAAAAATATTTTTTTTTAAACGACCAAAAAAAGTGCAAATTAATTTGAGGGTATTTTCTAGAAAGAAAATATTTGTACAGTTGATGCATATTTTATTGTATCCTAGATTTCTAATATAAGCAAGTTCTCACCCTCACTGGCTTTTTCAAAGTTAGTATACTAACAGATTTAGCAACTGCTACACCAGGTGACTTGTATCAGCAATGCACCGAGAATGTATTTAATACAATAATATATCTATTCCCTTCCTAAGATGGTCAAGGGCTGGAGCATTTCTTATACGAGGACAGGGGTTGTTCAGCCTGGATAAGAGAAGGCTCTGGGGAGACCTTATAGAAACTTTCAGTACTTAAAGGGGGCTACAGGAGAGATGGGGAGGGACTCTTGATCAGGGAGTGTAGTGAGAGAACAAGGGGTAACAGGCATAAGCCAAAAGAAGGTAGATTTAGACTAGACATTAGGAAGAAATTTTTCACTTTGAGAGTGGTGAGGCCCTGGAACAGGTTGCCCAGAGAAGCTGTGGATGCCCCATCCCTGGAGGTGTTCAAGGCCAGGCTGGATGAGGCTTTGAGCAACCTGGTCTAGTGGAGGGTGTCCCTGCCCACGGCAGGGGGGTTGGAACTAGGTGATCTTTAAGGTCCTTTCCAACCCAAACAAATCTATGATTCCATGATTAGAAAAAAAATGTATATGCTGAACATTCAGCAGTTTTTAAATCCCACACCAACAGAATTAGTCATGATAAAATCAAGAGGTGGTTTTTTTGGTTGGTGTTTTTTGGTGTTTTTGTTTGTTTGTTTTCCTCCTTCTTTTTCAGTGTGACACCACCTCCTGATATACTTGTTGGAAAAAGCTTTTAGGTAATTTGACTTTTCTCGACCCTTCCGACATGCGCCCCCTCCCCCTTTAAAAAAGGCAGATCAGTTCCAACTGAATATGCCTAAAAGAACACTTTCAACTTCCACTGTTCAGTTCTCTCCATCTTTTCTATTTGACTCCTCCTTTGTTTTCATCAGCCCCTCCACCCCTGGCATCTCCAGCCTCTTCCACTGCATAGCTAAAGGCAAAATAAGCTAGGAATGAAACAAAATGAAAGACATTCTCCTGCAGAAGACACAGCCAAACTCAAATAAAGCAAGCTTATTTTCTCTGCCTACTAAAACGCATGCACTTCATTTTGATGGACATACGGCAGCTCAAAAATCACCCAGGGTAGTGTTTATTGAATGACCCATGGAAGATTGAAAGCTGACAGAAAACCAGGAAACATGTGAGAAAACAGAAGTTTGCTCAGTACTAGCGCTTATGGATTTGACAGGCAGAGTACACAAGCATCTATTGTGGTATTCACATCTTTGATAACTGAAACAAATTTCAGCACCACTCACTACATATAACAGCAAGTTATATTTAAAGTCAAAGCATAAATAATTAATGGGTAAGGAAAATCTCTAGGATATAGTAAGTTTGTGCCTTTTTAAAAAAACCTGCTCTGCACTAAGCTTAAAAAAATTTGCATTAAATGTGTATTTAGTACTTTTCCTATTACATATATAGCACAAGCAAAATGTTTGCACATTGGAGGTTGAAGAGTTGACAGGACTGCATAATAAATTAGCCGCACTAACTTGTCAACACTAAAAAATTAAGTTCTCAATTACAATTTTTACAAGTTAATGAGAACACCAACATTTCTCTCATTCTCAAAACCAAGCAACATTTCAGAACCACCATCACTATTGACAGTATATGATCATTACCACTAAAGTGATTAGCATAATATAAAAAGGGGGAAATTGTTATGAACTAGTAGAATGGCATAAACAGGAATAATGCATTTATTATCCTGTACATGAAAATAGAAGTTGACTGCTCTTGCAGTACATCTTTTTTATTTTTTTTTAAATAAGATCTTAACAGGTAGAAGGAAAAAGCACAAACCAATCAGCACTTATTTTCCCAGTATTCCTGACAGACGTTGTGATTAGTTGCCTCAAAACATGACCCTTACTTTTATTCAAGGTCTGGAAATTCCTTCAAAAGGCTTCTTTAAAAAATTGCAAAAAATATAGTGTTGAAATTATTTGTAAGCATTAAAATAATATAAAATTTTGTAGTGCAACAAATTAATAAAACTTGTTTGGAACATGAAGTTTTCTTAGATATTCTCTAGTGGAAGATTTCTAAATAATCAACGCATTACTATAACTGACTTAAAAACCTTACAAGTTGCTTACAAAGGTAAAGCTTTTAACTGTTGCAAATATGAATATATTAATTGCAAATGTGTAATCTGACCGCAGATTACACCTTCATTCATTTTAAAGATTGACCTCCATTTCCCTTGCAAAACCTTTTTTCTCTAAAGGATCTAAAGCTTAACAAAAAGAAGCTTTAGGCAAGTTTGGGAAATCATAAAGAAATCAAATAAGAAATAAAGTATTTGAGAATTTAAGATTTAATAATTTAAAAACTCGTAAGGACTACCATTTTAAAACCAGACATCTTTATGAATTCTAATAGTAAAAATATTGAGTCCAAAAAGCAATGGTACTGCCTCAGGTTTGGTTCTGCTAAAGTTTGTAAGGTAGGGGGAACAGAGCACTCTAAACTCGTATATCAAGAAGGGAATTAAAACCATCTCTGATTTTGCAGCACTTATGTTTGCCTCCCACTATTTGCAGAATCATACTCTTACAACATGAAGAGTAATCCAGAATCAAGGCTTGCTCCATTTAAAACCACTGGCTGATGTGCCACTACATTAATTACAGCCAGAAATTCAATAGAGTTTTTACCTGCACTCTGCTGGACTGGGAGTTAAGAAATGAGGTACCAAATGGATGAACCAAATGATGAGATAGGCTTATTCAATGTGTATCTGCTTTGGCAAATTATTACTTATACTATAAGAATCCAGAATTTTTAAAAATATTTAAAAAGTCTTCATTATTGGATGTTTATTTCTGTATTATATTTGTATTTTTAAAACACCAAAAGACAGTTGTTCTCCTAAACCTAGATTAAGGCAGCAAGCTTTGGACTTTTCCTCACAGAAAGCAGAAGTTGCTCTGATGAGAAATTATACAACTGAGACACTTTAGATCAGCTATTGTCAAGCTGTACCTTCTGGAATAGACAAAGCTTGGCAAGAAAGTTCAAGTGCAAGTCTTGTAGTGAGGTCTACAGCCCATGGCTGGCTAGGCTGATGCAAGGAGCAGAGTTAATCCAAGTCCTGGTGAGATGAGGAAGACAAGATGCCTGGCAAGGCATCACACTAACTCCGGCCCAAGCAGCTTCTACCCTCTGATGCAAAAGAAGGATATACAGACAGCTAATGCCATTCCTAGCCTGCAAACTCATCTCAGACTGTGGTCTAACTGAGGACACAGGTCTCAGTCACACAAAGATTTTGTGTGTACCACCTGAGGTTCAAAGGTAATTCCTGCATCCAAAGGCAATTCCGCAAATATACACTTCTAAGTTTACTCAACCGGAGCAAAGACCTATCAAAGTTTATTGATAAACCACTTCAATATTGAGCAGATGCTTAAGTGTTTGCAGGATTCAGTCATCTTAATTAAAATGAGAATCTATTAGGAGACTAGAACTTTTCAGTAACTATGGCAGATAGCTCAGTACACTTAGAACAAGAAAAATAACTAGCTTTTCATATAATTGTAAAAACTAAGCAAAGTTCAAGGAAAATGAAATATGAAGCACTATTAGAGGAAAAGTTTCAGAAAAACAGTCTATTTTTTACTCTTGAAAAACCAGGCAGTCAAGAATGTGAAAAGGAAAATGCAACCTAAAAAGTTATAGCAGTGGTGATTCTGTGCTGCCTGGAATGCTCTTTCATCAGAAAACCAGAACAATTTCATCTTAAATTTGTTAGCTTAGCTTATTTAAAACAAAACAAGCCCTCATCAGCTCACATCTTAAGAATATTTTTTTTTTAAAAGCATTCGGTGTGCAGGTTAAAAAAAGTTATACAAAGGTGTTTTTATTGCAATATTCAGACTGCTCTGTCTTCAGGTACATTTCAGTAGCAGGCAGAAGATTTGCTTTCTGACTCACACAGGCAAGGATATAATGCTTTCAGCAGACCAGGGCTGGTTGCAATTCTGAAAGGAGGTTAGCATGATGTCACAACAGAAAGAGATCCGAGTTCAAGATGATGTGGAAGCTTATCAAATCTCAGCTTGCCAGTTTTCTACCATAGAAGAGCTCTCAAGTTCATACGCCACAGTTGGAACACACACAGTTTGATACAGGTTTAAAATCTACATTCAACAAGATCCTTTTCTGTTTTAAAATAGATGTAAATATTGAGAGGTTTTAGCTGAATCAGGAATTTAGTGTAGTTTTCAGTATTCCTTTCTAAACATTTACATGTACATAAGTAATTCATTTGAGGTGACCTGCTTAACAAACTTCAGTCTTTGAGTTTTATTTTCATTCCTGTTAGCATTTTGAATACAGAAAGATAAATTTGAGTGTTTTGCAGTTTAAATATAACTAGGACTAGACATCATTAGAATACGCTACTAGTCTAAAACAACATGTATACGACTTTGTCCATCACAAAAGACATAGGATCCAGTTATACGAAGTTCTACAATTTGTGCCTCACTGTCATTAGCAATGAAAAAAGCTGAATGGACTCCAGGTCAGTCTTCTTGAGGATATAGATCATTTCAGTCAGGGGCTTGCAAACAGAGTTGAAAGTTTTGAGGATGAAAAGTAAAATCCAAAAAGATTCAATTTTTATTTTTTTTTTAAGTTACCAATAATTGAACACAACCTTCTATACAGGCTTAGATTTGGTTTTGGGGGGTATTTGGCAACCCGAAAAGATATACCAAATAGCTGCTGTATACAAGAATACACATGGTATTTTACCAGTTACACTCATCCTAAAGCTAAGAGCAAACTAGTGACTGAACTTCAATCTCTTGCTACCACTTTTAGGCTCCCTAGATCCTGCTCCTAAGAGTCTAGGAAATCTGCACATTAGAGTAGTGCATTCTCAAAAATTCTGAAGTCCCTTCATAAAACACTAAAAGTTTAACTCTTCACTGCTTCCAAAGTTCAGTGGCAGGAAATGCATAGCTGGTAGTGCAGAGATACAAAGTGGTGAGTTCTGGTTTTGGTGTAGTTACTCAGACTACCCTGACCTGTAGGTGATAGAACTTCTGGGAGATTTTTTTTTACAGTAACAGTTCTGGTTTTGCCAGGATATTGTGAAATTAGAACAGCAATAACCTCCCCTGCCACAGCCACACATGCACAAACATTGCAGAACCTTGAAACTTCACACTACAAAGATATAGGTACCCGAAAACAGTGTCAGTTTTACAGACAACAAATCAAAACCACAGGAACTTAATAATTTCTCTTAAACCAAAGAAGAAGTAAATTCAAGAGGACTACAATCCTTTATTTCCTGTCTGCAACCTGAGCATTGTTACCCAGAAGCAAACAGCACACATTTTACTTCTCCAATATTTTATGACATTCATGCACTGATCACTATGTTCTCTGATGGCACCATCCAGAGGCAGCTTACAAATGTTCTCCTATCTTTGTTTTGAGTTGTCCCATGCATCAATTAAAACGTAGCTCTAAATACCCTTCACTTTAGAAGCTAATAACCATTTCTCATAAAGCAATTGTCTTACTTATCACAGCTGGAATAAAAAAAGTGCTGCAACTGAATCCATTATATCCTATTCCAGAGGAAGCACTCATATGTCCAGCTCAGTGATAAAAATTAAGCTGCTCTCTTTCATGAATTATTTGTAAATAGGAATCAGAATTCAGATGCAACTAGGCTATCCCCTTAGACTGACAGATTATAAGATACAGGCAAGTTAGAAAACAAAACTATTTAATATCACATATTAGTTAAATCCTAGAAGTTTGAATAAATGTCTCCAAATGCTGATCGCTGCTGCTACTTAACTGCTAGCAACAGCAACTAGACTACCTTATGTGCAAAACCAAACAGAATTAATGGTTCTAAAACTGTTACAGCTAAGTACACTCCTAAGATACCAACTTTGTAAAGCAGGTATATGGAAAAATAAAATATGGCTTGTTAAGTTAGATAGGATTTATAAGGAGCAGATTTTTATTATTGTATATATGTTTCTAAAAGAGAACTGGAAACCAACATCCAAGTGGTTCAAGTTATATACATGCTAATGATCTCTAAGTATGAGGTATGGAAACCTGGTCCAAAATATATTGTAATATGGATAGTTAGGAAAATGAGAAAAGAGAACTACACATAGAACCACCACATAATGTGAAAGAAATAATTAGTTGCTCTTGAAAATGTTCCTCAAAGGATGACAAAACCTTCCTAGCCACATCAGCCATTTTGAAATTTACAGTTGGAACAAAAAAAGAAGCTACAACTGATAATGTTCTTCATGATGGCTTATGTCCCATTATCTTCTTTAAGGACTTTCAGTCTTCTCCATCATTCAGCTCTAATGCCTCAGGAAAGAAAAGCATATATCATTATTCTGATTTTTCAGGAGAGTTTAATTTCTTTCTCTTTCTCTTCCCATCTGGATATGTTGCACTTCATTGCACTAGCATATGTATTTTCCCAATCTGAAATTCTGTTTGCAAGTCTTAGCCACTGAAAGAGTTCTCCTGGAGAGCTGCAGCACTAGAACATTTCCCATAGCTACCAACCTAGAAGCAGCACAAATTCTGCAAACAGATTCCTACGCAAAAATCTACATTACTACACAACAGCTCGAAATTTTATCAACAAAATTCCCCTGTCATGTACAAGAGTGCTCTAATATAGACCAGTTCCAGCTTGCTGTCTCTTCTGATATAAAGAATGTAAATCCATGCTGGCATTTTCAGAAGACTATGGTACTTACCCAGATTTCACTCTCAATTCCAACCGATTCAAAGGTTTCACAAAGCATTCAGACCTCTAAATCATTTATGTATTAATCTGTTTTCTATTTAGTCTTAGTCACGTATCTGGCATTTTATGACCAGAAAAAAAAAGNTAAAACTGAGGACGCAGATTCTCAGATAAAAGCTTTAGCACACTTCTTCCCAAAGCCCTTGAACACCAAACCCCACAACACATTAAAATATGTAATTTAATTGGGATACTGGCTTTTCAGAAAATATTATGGTAAGAAGCATAGCAGCTTACTAAATAGAGTGGGGAAATTACATGGTAACTAATAATAGCAACATAGGATCAGATCTCAAGACGTGATAAAACAGAAAGCCAGTCTAATGATGTGTACACAAAGGGAAGGAATGCTATGAAAATAAAGAGCATGGATGTAGTATTTTGCACACACTTCAGGCCAAAGTCTGTACCATTACCCTTCCTACCCACACGTACAAATATTTTCATCAGAATACTTGTTCTTTAACAGTGCTACTCAAAGCACTTCTAACAATGGTAAGTAAGTAAGGAAATCTATGGCAAGAACAGATTTACCTGAGATATCCCTAACATACTCATTCATCATAACATACGTACATAATGTTCATCAACATGGCTTTACTATACCACCATAGAGAAGCAGTTGCAAAGACAGAAGCAAGCAACTCTGCCAACTTGCACTTTGAGAAGACAAGACTGAGAGCATGTGTAGGATAATGCTTTAGAACAGCCTTAAGATTAACAGCAGTGTTTTACTATAATTTAGGAATAAATGGGACCTGTCATTGATATAAACCTCTTCCACTGAAGAGACAAATTCAGGAGGACATAATAAAAACATTTCCTTAATTTGCCCCCTCCAGGTCATTAATATATGGTTGCATTCATCAGCCAAATTAAAATGAAATGAAGGATGACTACCCAGCAGGAATAAAGGATGGGGGAAAAAATACCTAAACAGTCAGGGAGAGTTTTAATATCTACAAAGCATGTCCAGACTATCAGCCCACCTGTTTAGAGGTTTTGTGATGTCTAAATTTATGCTAATCTTAAGGGAGCAAACAGCTAAGAGAATCTTAATTCACAGCAGCACTTCTATACAAGTTGAGGAAACCAAATTGAAATAGATTATCATAACTTCGAAGAGTGAATTAGAGTAAAATAAAAAAAAAGGTGTTACAAGGCTTAATTCTTCTGCCCAGACAAGTTTGGGAGAAAAAGTCGAGGCTCAAATTTTGCTCTTTAATAATAATATACCGTACTCATACCATTGCAAATAAACATAACACTTGCTCTTGTAAAACAAGTGAATTTGAATATCCTAATCGTATGCTTACCTGATTGAAATAAATGTTTTTCTTTAAAGTTTTATCTTGCAAGCCAAGATTTCTGGGATAGCAAATAATTCTAGTGTTTCAGTCCTTAATTTATTGATAAACATTCTGTCTTAGCAGATCCTTCTTTAAAAAAAGGACACCACATTAAACGACCATAAACATTATTGAAAATTTACCACAGAATGCTAAAGAAGGAATACCAGAAGTTACAATTAAATATGTAATAAAAAAAGAACTTATAATTTTTAAATGTTTAGTCTTATTGCTGGGAGAGTCATAAGAAAAATCCAACCTGTTTTACCCTACACAGGAACACTGTGAAGCAGTGGTACATCAGTTAGTCTCTCTCCTACCCACTTTTAAATTAAGAATGTTCATTTGCAATCAATAACACATGAAAAGAAGGTTTTCCTATAAAAAATGACATGGAAAGCAACATTTCAAAATGGTAACCACCTTCTACTGCATCCAAGAGGACAGCAGCCATTTACCTATTGCCCTCGTACTTCCAAGGGCAGTTCAAGGTCCCTGTGCTGCCCTCTGCATTTTGCACAGTTTGGGTCAAACTTCACAACAGTTCAACCTACCTTTGAAACACTGCCATGTTTGGTACGTTTAAGAATGAAATCTGCTTGCCCCTAGGGCTTGTAGAGTTAAAGGGCAAAATCCCGGCACCATTTAAAGTCAGTGGGCAGTTTGCCATTTAATTCAATTGGTCTAGTATTTCATAGCGACCTTAACGGTATACCAAAAACCTTGTACCCATGTATCCTGCCTTTGCTTGGAGGAATAGCAGTGTATTAGTTTTAACAGAAATGCCCGGGTGGCAACTAGGATGCTTTCATTTTTGCTTTGAAAGCTCACACAAAGCTTGCAAGCATTCATTCTAAATTACTTGACAAAACTGTACACATTGTTTCATCCAAATAAAATTTATCTTCAAAAACATGACAGGTTGGTACTCGAAAATTAATTTCAACATTTAGAAACTACAGAACAGGCATCTGAAAACACATTCACTTAGTCTAGATAATTTTAAAGAAGAGGATCAAGCAAATCATATTTTATTTCACAGCAAGAACATAATTTTTAATATTAACCAAAACGTTGCTGTACTAGTGCCATATTACAAATTACTTAGGAGACATTTGCAGAAACAGCATAAGCAGAACATATTTTACATTACCATCTCAGCATCCTAAACAAACTACAGAGCCATGCGGTTGGATGAGTATATCAACTTGTGTATCATCATGGGTAGATGCAAGTTTATAGGGAAGCTTTTATAAAAGTAATTAGCCAGCTAATAGAATTGTTGATCAGAAATTCTATGGTATGCTGAAAATAAGTTCTTTAATCAATTATCAGCTCAATGTATAATCACTTGTAATCAATGACACTACCACTCTCTTCCTCATAAAACAAAATTCAAATGTTCCCTCAAATGAATTTCCTCTTACAGGGCTGTACAGCTAACTTGTGGAAAACCCCAAAGATTTCCCATGTTTTAATTCTGACATGCAAGTAAAACAACAGCAGACATAAATGATGGATGCATGGATCGCTACTTTTTTCAGTTCGCTCATGTAATCCAAGTTAAAAATACTCCTCCTCCTCTCAGCTAATATATATGGGTACTTGTATGTCCTTTTTTTAATATCTTTCCCACTTTCAACATTCTAGCATAACATTAAAGACCAACTTGGTAAAGATGAGAGCAGAATATTTATGTTATACACTGTTTTCTCAGATTTTTACTAGAAATTAAATCTGTAAACATTGCTCAGAAGATTTGTTAATACCATAAGCTTGCTCTCATGCCCAAATCTTCAAAAATAAATAGTAATAAAGGCTGCAGATAATCACTTTTATCCTAAGACAGACACTGTAGCACTTGTAGAGTCATTAAAAAACATTTTTCCACTTAATTCCAACGTGCAAAAGAAAATATTTTCCACCACTCAAATTATGGAAGCACAACCTGCTGGCCCAGGAGAGAGAGAAAGAAGAATGCCAATTAACCTAGTTACTGACAGAAGAGATATTAGGATGAGTACCTATCAGGTCAGGTTCAAAAACACATCAGAAGCACCAGTATTAAAAAAAAAAAGAAAAGCAAAATGAAAAAAAGAAAAAAAAGCTTGTGCTCCCTGTGCTGAGTAGCACTATTAAATTCAGATGCAGGGTTGTGTTTAAGTTGGACAGGCCCCAACAGCAGAACAAAGTCAGTCTGTCTTAGTACCATAACCAAATTCTACAAGTTAACAGCTTTTCATGAAAAGCTGCCATTTCAAAATGTCAATCAAACCAGAATATAAGTGGGAACTCCTGCAGAAATAACCAGCTGCAGGTTTGAAAAACATTTTTCACTGAAAGTGGAAACAAAAAAGATGTTTGAATGAGATCTCTTTTCATTCCTGTAACAGTAGACGGTCATTTTCACAACATCAAGGACAAAAACACAAGACAAAATTGCAAATAACGTCTTGAAAGAACCATTTGCAGGGGTGATGAATGATTCAAGTTACAAATGACAGAATTATTGGCAAATGGAAACTCATTAATATGAAAAAGCTTCTCTTATAAGATTGCAGTTTGTCTCCACTTTTTCTTATTGCATCTGAATGATTAGGTTGTACGCATTCATTTCTATCCATGTTTAACACTCACTTTCTTACCTTGAGGCAGCAGCCTGCACCAAGATCATCCAACTTGCAATAAAAGTAATGTCTTTATAGGGTTTTGGGTGTTTATTAAACAAAAGAAACAGTCTCAGTTAAAACACTGATTTTAACAGAACAAAGTTAAAATTTATATCTACCCACTGAAAGAACTCAAGTTTTCTAATTCAGTTCTGTATATCCAAACGTAAGCCACATTTACTGAATAAACCAAGGGGAAAATATTATTTATACAAGTGTACACTATAATGGAAAAGAAGCTTAACAATATCACTTTGGTCACATTTTCCTTTCTACAGAATATAGCAGGAACAAAGCTATTTTTTTTTTACTCTGAAAAATACATACTGTCTCTAAAAAATGAGTTTGCTGTCTAAATTCCAGCTTCATCAATTTCTTATTCAAAAACTGCTCTGATGTAGCAGTGATTTATTTCACAAATCTCTACATTCAATGCTTGAAACAGATTTAGCCAATAGGGAAGTTTACTGAACAGTTATACCAGTGTTTAGAAGATACTCCTGCCCTGTCTCCCCACCCTGAAAGGTAACACCTGTACTGTAGCATCAACATTCATTATGAAGTTTTCTTATTATAAACAAGTAATATAAAAATAAGAATAAGTTGCACAGCAGATGAACACCTCAGCATGTCTCGAAGTTTACAGTATTAATGTAGACGTACCACCTTATGCATATTTACCTTCTTCCCAGCATGACTATGATCATACGAATGGGATAACATTAATTCTTTTGAGTGACACTACCTTTTTCTTAAGTTCACTTTTCACCAAAGTGAAAACACATTTATGAGTTACATAAAATTAAGAAATTAGGATGAAATGAAGCACCACAGTTATATTAAATATAATTAAACATATTTCAGACTTAAAAGTTCAAAGAATTATCAAAGTTTGAAAATAACAGATATGATTCTTCAGCAGCGTTCGCTGAAAACTAAGATGCTACACAGCATAAAACTCAAACAACTCATCACTATAGCCTCACTGTACTAAGATATCAGTTACAACATCCAGTTTCACACTGTAGCACTGTTTTCCATAGCATACATTAAATTGATATCCAAAAATCTTCATATTCTGTCAAGCTGCAGGCTGCAGCACACTACCAAAGTTACCTGAGAATTTTCTCTTCCACCGAAACTTCACTTCAGTGTAATCATGGTAGAAGTTTATCAGAAATGCTCCCCACAAGAAGACAAAAATGTAGTGATATCTAGTTCTTGTTCTTATCACTTTGTATCACCAGCATTTGTTTTTAAGTAATCTGGAGTATATACAGTCTACTCTGAGGTTTTTGGGAAGAATAATTAGCTGTATGAAGAAATAGTTGAAGATCAACTTGACTATAAAATGCTGCTAACAAACTACTTAGAGACTGAAAAAAGGAAAGAAGGAAAGAAACAAACTGGGCCAAACCTAGTGCCTCAGAAAGCAGAGTGTTTTTTGAATATTCTCAAAAGCATAAGGTTTCCTATTTACTTCAGGAAACAGCTTACAAGTCAAAACATGCTGGAGGTTTTTTCGTTTTGTTTTGTTTCGAGTTGCCAATTGTTGGTCAAGATTACTGTTCATTTTACAGGAGTGTTAAGAATGCAAATGGTTAACAGTAGTATAAACCATATACTTGGTTTAAGTTTGAATGTCTAAAACTATTACACACTGCATTCATCTGCATTCCCTGTTTATGGGAATGAAATATGTAGTCATTTGAAGTCCACAATATGTATACTGTGTTTGTAATAACTGCAGATTTTACAAGCACATTATTCTTTCCATTAGGATTAAAACCTCACCGAATAGCAATTTGTGAAAGAATTCTAGCAGGGCCCTGAGCCCAGAACTCTGACCTCTGATGAGATGCTTGGCAGCAACAAACTCTAGGTCTAAGCAAAACATCTGGTTTGAGTTAGACTTCCTGAAAAAATAGCCCCTGTACCGGGGAAACTGGTATTCACTCAGCTTTGTCTATACACTTTGACTGACTTCAACACTGTCGCAGGGGGGAGAAGGGGGAAGCTCCGCCAGAATGCACGTCAATCACTGTAGACTTCTTGGTGGCCTCCAAAGAGCCAGGCACTTACATTAGGAGACACTGTACACATTTGTTCATGCTTCTTGTTTTTTTCCTATTGTACTTCATAGCTCAAAGCTTTTTTCAGAACTAGCATCAACTGCAAATTATCTAATACAAAACTACACTCAAGAGCTAAATATATTTTTTTTTTCCTGAAGAAACAGTTTCTGCAGATTTTTTTAAACAATAATTATTTTAAATTCACTTTTCTTGCAAATTTAGGCAATCACTTTCATCATAAAATGAACAGGAATAATCCTCAAAGAAACAAAAACTCCAACTGTCAAGAAATTTGTAAGAACAGCAACAGCTTTTGGCGGGGTCACAAAATATTTTATACACAACACTATTTTTGCATACATTACACAGACAACGGTACCAGAGAAGGGTAACTGCAATGAGAATGCTGCTACGCTGGAGCAGTGTATCCTGTGCCTGCTGCTTGTATGCATAATCAGTGCAAGCTCCTGCAAAAAAGAGATACAGAAAGGATAGAGCTGGTGCTTGCTTCTCAGGTTCCTGAGACAGAAGGTACATCGTATCACAGAGTAGGTAAAAATGAAGGAATTAAGAACTTTTACAGGCTTGGTAAGAGTTGCACTTCGTTAAAACTGACAGCCCAGGTAAGGAAGACATGAACAGCTCAGTGTGGTAGGTAGCATGCAGCTTCAGTAACACACATGCCTGTCAAGAAGTACACGGCCAAACTCAGTTCATCAGACTGATGTTTTCTTTGCAGGAGATTTTGTATTGTTAAATAGCACAGTGAAGCGTTTTGAAAGTAATTAAGCCATAATAAGGAAACAGCTAGCAATATCTACTGAGACCTGTTAACAGATACAGTAACATTAAGCACCTTACGTAGAATCAGGAAACTCAAAATAATTGAATTTGAAAGTAACAGATACAGAATTTAATGGAGATCTCTGTCAACACATTCATTGATTTTGCATATACATGCATATATGTATAAGAGATTGTATAAGTATGGTAATATTTATCCATACACAATTTTGCTATGTACAGATGAATTTACCTTTGCTGGCACTATTGGCAGGACCTAATTCTATTAGTAGAATACTTTTCTGTACACTGTCTACTTGATATAAATGTGTAGTGGTGAAAAAAAAGCATCAGAAAAAGTGTTTTCTTCCACCTACTGCTCTATTTCATACATCTGCGATACTACTGTATATTGTCAATGTGCTCATAGTTTATTTTCTTCCTGTGATTGCTAATGCAATAATATTTTTATGCCTGATCCAGCAGTAACTTTACACTGGAATTAAATGTCAATTTCTACTTTCCACCCCCAAAATTCTAAATTAAACGCCACTGATACTGACCCCCTGCATTCAGGCAAAATGCAGCCACTAACCCACCAAGCAACATTTATAAAACAAGCCTTGCTTGTTTGAACTGCAACACTGCCGGCACTGGTGTTTCACCAGGGAGACTTAAATAAATAAAAATAAACCATAGTAATAAACACCATGTTTTATTGAGCTGCACAGAAAAAAAAAAGTCCTTCTGGCAAACTTGAAAGATTAGACTTAAAAGCTGCCTCTCTCATTCTGGAAGATTTCCGGCCCACACTGCTCAATGCCATCTCTGAAGGGGGGACGTCAGCTGCGGGCAGCAGGGCTGCCCACGCAAGTGTCCGTGCTCCCCTTCGGCACTCAACAGGCTGCCCTTCTGTACAGGGCAACAGAGGAAACAAAACAATGTCCAAATTAAGTCAACTTAGAAATTTCTGAGTGCAACAGGAATAACGCATCACCTAAATAATGAATCACCTACTAGCATTTCAAGTAATATAAGGCATGTTGAAAAAAAATTGCCTCTAGCCTAAGTCTTTGTGATATATAGTTATGTTCTCCGAGGAGCTAAATTTTTCTACTACTGGTGGCATTCCAGTGGCCATGTTATCCAAATGTCTGACATGAAACTATTTTTTTTAAGAAATAAGTCACATCTGTCCATAGACTTTAGGTTTTTGTAAGACTGAATATAATTTTAGAACCATCATTGTCAGGTGGTTGACAGCAATAAAGACAACATTCACTTTAAATAACCCTGAATTATATACAGTTGAGTAAATCTGAATTTGTTTTGCTTTAAGGTCTTCCAAAGTTGAGGCCAACATGCTGAACAAAAATATTAAACTACCTATAACCCTGTGTCAACATATGATGCTACTGGGAATGGTAAGTGAATTAATTTTCCAAGGAAAATTAATTACTTATGACTTACAGTTGTAAAAGCAAGCAATGTAACTCTGGATTAGGGCACATTTAATTTCTGTTTAGAGTAGCGATTAAATTAATTTCATATAATTCATGGTATGTAATGGAAAGCAGAACAAAGATGAAATCTTAGACAATGACTGACACAGAAAAAAGTGTATATTTATGTTCCTGATCCAAAAATAAAGGTCACAGATATTCACTGTTTAGTGAAACATGATTTTAGTTTCTAAAATGATTTTTTGAAAACTGTTTGTTAGAAAAAGTGTTATTAGCAAGATAAAAATCTAAAAAGCAACAAATTGCAAAACACCAGAGAAATCTTGCATGTTATAGCATCTTAATGAAAAGAGACTACAATTTTCAGTGATATCTATTGAACGGCATAACTGTCACAGTATTATGAGGAAGACCAACACTAATTTAAATTCATCCTACATTAATTTAAGTTCATCTAGCCTTAGAGAGGAAAGATTTTATCACAGATCGAATATTTAAACAAATATGTACACTACCGCCACACCACAACTTAAACATAAAATGTAGTATTTTAATCAGCTGCTGACATTTCATAGTAAGCAGTTACTGAGAAAAAATAATCCATAGCTCAAGTGAACCTCTGAATGAGTTCTTGCAGCATTCCATAATTTCATAATTGTTCAAAATAAGTAGGAATAATTCTTTTATGTATTTCAGCATGAAACACATTGAGTTCTTACTTTACATAATATTGACCACTAGAACCATACATATTATCAAACCATTTATGGGTTTAAAATCTCACCAGAATTTTAATTGCCACTTTTCGTCTCCTACTGAAGGTGAATTGCTGATTCCAGATTTTCAGATATCAAGCCGACAGCTGCTATGCTATGAACTCACAGAATCACTCAAAAGTACGATAATATTAGTATTTTTCCTTATGCATCAAACGAATATACTGTTAATTCATGAAACCAAAACAACAGATGCAACAGATGACCGCTGCACAGCAAGAAGTGACTACGGAATTCCACTAACAAATAATATTTACATTCATGATGTTTGAATTGACCCCACACACACATTCAAAGCAAGTGATTCACATTCCCACTGACATTTTTACCTGGCTTCGGATACTAAAGAGATATTTTACTAATGTCATAGTTTAATCCATTTTATAATTACAATACTTACATCTGACTAGATTTCATAACATGTCTTAAAGATTAACTTACTTCACACAGAAGATGAATGTTTGACAAGTTCTATGAACACAAATATCACATCATAGATACATGTAAAGCCAAGAGCAATCTGCAGCTCTCTGTCTTTTACTATAGTATTTTTAAGAATGTTTCAAAAATGCAATGAATTGAAGAAAATTTAAATGAAACCTAGACGAAAGGAGCTGAACAATTTTTCATTGCTAAAATTGTGTATTTTCACTTAAGGTCATTAAACACTTGAAACGTAAACAGGAAACCCAACAGCACCTCACACATTTCGTAAGCTGTTCAATCAAAATACTTTTGAAAAGGCAGACTTTATCATCCTCGTTGTTTTCAGCTTTTAGTCAACCAAGCGTTTCCAAACCAATGCCCAGAGAAGCCACATCAAGCCAATTTGCAGGATTCCAGCCTCGCAACTCCCATTTTGTTTCTCTTGCCACTTGGCTCCCATACCAAGAGTTTAAATCCACCCGGCTGGACCATAACCGAAATATTGACCAGGCGTGCATAGAAGGTACCCTCAACCTGGGCAATTCTGCTCTGGAATTCTGCTGCTTTTCTGGCACTCTGGAAGTAAACAACTATTAGACCTATTTTCCACAAACAATAACACAGAATTTTAATACAATTAGAGGACAAATCACATGAGAGCATTTGCACCAGGTCTGTTGCCATATGGCAACAAAACACTTCCTACCAAACTTCTGCCAAGAGAGCTGGTAATTAAGCAATCAGAAACAAGCTGACAAGGGAGGGCAAATCTGTCTGGCAGCTGTTTCCTATCAACACCCTTAGATCATTCCACCTCAGTATACCAGCATTTCTTCTGAAGCTCCCCTGCTTTTGCTAAAGCCTCAGCAGCTCTATAAACCCTGACATATGCAGATACAAATTCTCTAAAAATAGCAGTGATGCAAGAGGGGGAATTATTAGCAGTAATGTCTAAAATTTACCTGCTGTTCGGGTTGCTTACAAAGGCACACCTCTGACCAGTTTTCAAACGCTGTCTACAGTGCATTTTTGGTGACAGCAGTGAAAAGAGATGCCGTCCATGGGCAGCTTTGTGAGTGACATGTGCAGATGCAGTGATACTGCTGTGCTCTTGCAAGCTTTGTAAATACACATGCACACATTTTCCTTCATTTCCTTAAAGGGGCAGCACTGCACCTCAGCAAACTGGCACATTTTCTTGGAGATGCTGCTAAATATATACAGTATATTAACTCAAATCAGTAATAACACAACAGTTATCTTCTTTCTATATCCCTTTGCTTTGTTATAACTGGCCATAACAGACTAGCAGAAGTTTATTGTGCTTTGCTGATGAGACAGTTGATTTCTCTCTGCCAGCCAGAGAATAGGTAGACACAACCAAAAAGACTCTGCCAAGTTACAGGATATATAAACCATACCTGGCAGCCAGCAAAACTGCTGCTGAAGATTAAATTACGCGAACTTGCCAGAGGCATAACTTATTTGAAAGGGAATCTTAAGTTTTGCACACCTACTTCACTAGGGTAAGGAAGCATCCAGAAAACATTACAGGGTGATTACTTCTCTGTGACAAAGCTGTCTGCAAAGATTTTGCTCTCATGTATGTCAGACAGCTTGGTTCACAGGGCTTTACTTTTCAAAATGAAAAGCACATAATTTACCCTAAAAATGGTGTTAGGCAAAAAACCACATGGTTTTTGCTTGGTTTCCACACAGAGCCCATGCTTTACAACTACTATGCAGCAATTAAGGATTCCATAAGTTGCTGGGTGTTAGAAATCATGCAATAAGCACAAACGTATTCACCACCCTACATATCCACTTGTTTTTTGTGAAATACACCTTTTCCCTACTGGCAAGACCCTTTGTTTTCTTTGCCTGCTTTTAACAATATTTTATAGGTAAAGCTACCACATCCCATCCCTCAAAGAGTTTTCATACACCTTAAAACTTTGTATACTTCTCTTCCTTTTTCACAAATTTCAAAGCAAGTACTTCACATGCTGCAAAAAATTTCTATGGCAATAGTCACTTCGCAGGAGCCTACAGGTTAATAGAGAAGTTTAAGTTTCCTTTATTGAATAGGGGATCTAAGAGCACTGTGAAATACTATCCTACAAGCCCCTGTCTTTCAAGTCTCAGTGAGTTCATTCACAGACAAATACAGAAGCAACCCAGAATTTGTCCTGTTATCATAATTTTTTTTTTTATTTCACAATAGTGGCAGCATATACTTTAGCCTGTGCTGTTTAGGTATTTCTTTAATATCAGAATACCCAGGTTTCTCTCATGATACCCCAGAGTTTCAGCCAGACTCCAGTCCACCAGCGTATTTCATAAGTTTTTTTCAAATAAATGTACGCCCGTAATTAACTCCTTGCCATATACCGCCAAAAAGGAGTGATGTACATTCATTAATAAGTGGTCTGATTACTGTGAAACACACAGACATGAGCATTGGTATCCTTTGACACTTAATCATTAAGCAAATGTTCTCTTTACGCAACCATTTCAATTGAAGTATAGAAAAGCAGGAACAAGACTCAAAACTGCAATTATATCATAAGAGATTCATTCTATGCCTAACTGTACATATAAATCCAGTGTAGTAATACAGAAGGAATGCTAAAACATTGCGTAGACAGGCTGTTCAACTGGGTGTTGAAACCAGCAACCTACAATTCTGACCAGCAAACAACCTTTCTGCTAAACTGAGTTTCCACAGGAGCTACGTGAATCACACAAAATAAAGCACCACTCACCCAATAAGACATCTAATTTCCTTAATCAGAAAAATATAAGTTGAAAACCCACACAATTTTCCTTTAATAAGCTTAATAAAGCAAGCTCAAGTTTGAGGTTGTTTTGACAATCACACCTCAGAGATTTAAAAAAGACCCTCTTGCACATCGTATGTCATCATACTCTCACATCATACATGAGTGATTCTCCCGTGCTATCCAAGTAACACACCTAACTACTCATATACCCTATGGGTCAATCAACAAAAAAAACAAAGTTGTGAAATAAAGTTCTTGAACACCCAGTGAAAAATGTACATTTCTGAGTGAAAAATCAGCCACCTCCAGTACTTTGCTCCATGATACTAAACAAAAGCATACTATGTAAAGGATATGTAACCAAAATCAGATACAAGAAGGATAAAAAGTCCCATGTACTTCACCATTAAAAACTGTATTTTAAGAAAAAAATTAAGACAGATTTTCTTAAACCACACACTGATTCTTTACGATGGCCAATGTTTAGATTATAACAACTCTTGTTTGCACTCACTATTTCACAGCTTTCTTTTTGTTAGCAGCTTCCTATTCAAACACTGATTTTCAAGTTTCACTGTTAGAGAAACAATACAACACTTAGTTTACCTGAAATATTGGTTTAGACAGTAAAGAAATATATCCAAAAGTTGTTATACTTCAGAACAGGTTACCAAATAAAGCTACCACATCAGCTTCACTAGGGTTTTGTAAGAATAGGCTGACAAACACCTGCAGTGCAAGGGACAAGCTAGCTTTTCTTACAGGAAAGACAATAGAAATAATGCATGGGCCTGTTCAGCCCACAGTTCTATCAGGCTGAACCAACTGTATTTGATCTTACTCTTGCACTTAGAGATATCCTTGAGGTCTTCTTGATCCTTATATTTCTAAAATTTTACAATAGTTCACCTCCCAGTTATGTCTAAAATCAGTAGCTATTAAACACTAATGCACAGTCTGCCTCAGATAAATAATTTTCATTACGGGTGTGCAGAAAGGTAATAAGATTTGAAATTATATTGTTGTCAAAAATGAGGTTAACACCACACCTTTGTAATAACTCATCCTGTCACTACGGACACCTACAGGAGGTATAGAAAGACTTGACAGCAGTGATGCCACACATTTTTGAGGGAGGAAGAGGAAGATTAAAGAACGCAACAAAATAAAAGGGCTACATGCAGTTTCAGCCATTTGCAGGAGAGACCAGTAACATCCTTCTACCACTGCCCACCAGTTGTCCATCATTAGCATGAGTATGGTTTGGCACTTAGGAAGGAAAAGGAAGAACCCACAGAGTGACAGCCCGTGAGGGCAGAGAGTGCTCTTCACAGCCTTCTAGGAGAAAGGAAAAAAGCCTTCTTCCTTTCCAACAGGAACCAGGATACAACTTCAGTGAGATCCCTTGCTATTAAACTAGCTGGCTGTAGATTTTAAAGTGGTTTATATCCGCAATGCCATAATGAAGACATAACTGGTCTGATTAAGGAGGAAGTATATCTGATTCAAAGTGTTCCCTAAAGTTGCACTGTCATTTAATAAAACATTTATTGGGACCTGCCAGCATTATGAAGAAAATAAAACAAGAATTAGATCAACTTTTTTTTTTTCCTGAAGGATTTGCTACTTAAAGAGTACTGTTTACAAATTTTGACACAAAATGTTCCAGCTACATATGGAATCAAGTATAGGAAGTTACACTTCAGAAGTTACAAAACTACATATATTATCTCTTACATCCTTTTGGGATGTTAATTTTCCAGATGTGTTAAACACTGAAGATGTTACCATGTACAAAAATATATCATACAGAGATTTTTGTGCTCCAAAAATTATAAAGAACACATATGATGTTGCTTTAAGATCAGGCATGGTGCACATTTTTTAATGTTAAATATGACTTGTCAAAAATTCTGATCCTTCAACACACACCACATATTTTGTTCTTGAGCTACAGATGAGTTTGAGCTCTACCTAGCTCTCTCCCTAGAGGTTACTTTTTTTTTTTTAGCATCCAGGGATTTTGCACATTAAGTGAACAACAGAAGACCAACTAAACTCAGTCCCTCAGCACTATTTCTCCTTTCTCTGCCTTTTAGAAATTCAAAACCTGAATCATATTATAAGTTTATTAATTTAATTCCCCCTTTACTTGAGTCTATTCGATGGGGACCATTGAACAGAAAATTTATGCTAGTGCTGTTTTATTCTCCTACGAAAAGTTGGGTTCCTTTTTGAGAGGAAGGAATTCTTTTCCTCTTTAGGCACCTTTAACTTTTTATTCATTTTCTTCACCCTGGAATTCAATTCCCTAACTGCAATCTTTGTGAAGCAGCTTTGTTCTCAGTTCTTATCTACATTTTCAAAGACCATTACAACTGTAGTGGTAATTCATCAGCCAGAATTCAGTTTGCAGAATAATAGAGTCTTGAGCCACTAACTGCTTCTTTGCCGATAGGAATTTAGCTTTGAACTGACATGGAGAGGTGGCAAGGCAAACATATTCTGTATCAGGCAGAGTCTGGGCATCATCTTCATGTTCAACTACAGAAGAAATCATAGTAATATGGCCTGAAGGTGATAAATTAATTTTGGCTAGGTTCCTGTCTGGGAGGAAAAAACAATTTTCCTAATGACATAAAGATGAAGGAAGACAAGGACCTTTAGGCAACTGGAATTTAGTCTGAGAGAGGCCCTAATAAATCAGGTTATGCTTCTCTTTGTTCAAAAAAATACCTTTTAGGAGATCCAGGGCCTGTTAATTTTTCTCTGACAAACCTGATTTTCTTGGTAGTGTACAAAATCAGAATCATGACTTGAAATAAGAATAAAAGCAGGTGGTCAAGTACAAGTTTCAATTTTGTCATCTAAAATAAGTAAACAAATCTGAACTGATGGGACTGACTCACTTTACAGACATCTTCTGCTACCTGGGAACTCATATTTCCATACCCAAATAAGCAAATTTGCTTGGAAAAATTGCACTAGAAAAAAACTAGAAAACACCAATATTCTCACAAACACGCACATGAAGTAACAAGCAGCCAGGTGGGAGGGGTACAAAATTCCATGGAAGCAGCAACTACAGAAGACACTGCCCCTTCACACAGTACTTGGGGTAGGCACACACTCCACAGACTTTGAGAAAGCTCTTCTTGTGAGCAGCATATTTAACATGACCACTTCACTCTCCTGTAGTACAGCTGTAATTGCTGACAGCAGCAGCAGCTATTGCCCGAGGGCGTTGCTCAGCTGAACATACCATGTTCCCATGCCACGGTCCCATTACAAAGATATCGGGCAGGTTCTGCTTCACCACTCTCTCACTTCAGCCTCCAAGAGGAAACTTCCAGAAAAGACAGGAATTAATGTCTGCCATTGCCTTTAATGTAGAGTAGTTTGGGACCTCTGGCTATCTTAAACTGAGAGAGGGGCAATGTTCCAAGTCAATCAAAACTCAGGTTGCTGTGAAAGCAGGGCTCCAGCTCTGCTCCTCCCTGAGCTATGCAATGCTGTCCCTCCCTTATGCCCATCCAGGACATCACACAGCTGTTACCAGCACCAGAAAAGGATCAGAACACCTGGGCAGGAGTATCAGAAAAAGCAGGAGCACTCCCTTCAGGGAGCTCACGCTTTGATCAACACACAGTAAGAATGCAACCATCCCTCAAGAAACTACCATCCTGCTTGTGCTGTACAGCTTCCCCAGTCATCAGCAGCAGCACTCAGCCTCAGCCGCTTCTGCCCAGAGAGCCAGAGGCTGAGTGCAGGACTAATTGCTGCCTGCACTTCAGGACAAGAATGCCAAAACCTGGGTTTGTCAGATTCTTAAATATTGATTTCAGGGTGTTTAAGAAAGGAGAGGTCATAGCTAAATGCTATGTTTATGGCAGGCTAAGAAAGTAACTTTCTCTGTGAAAAGCTTGTTATGTTTTTCATCTCAACTGCACATTGCATATTTCATCCCAGAAATTAATAAAAAGCTACAGCTAGCAATTAGTTTATAAAGTAAAACTTAAAGCTTTTCAAATTGACTTGGATAATATGCAATTCTGTACCTAATATACTATCTGAAGGATTATATCACCTATTACTCTGGCACTCCTGGTATTACACAACAACTTTTCCCATGGCTGCCCTCTGAGATGCCAGCAAGTGACTGTTCTGTCTGCAGGAAGACCAGTCATAATAGCTTAATTCTTCTTCTCCCTTTCTCTCCCCTGCCACAAAAGAGCTCTCACACCCAAAAGCTTCTGACTTTGCTTTCAAGAGCACAAATTTGTTTCAGTAGTGTCACAAAGTTCCAGTACCTCAGAAATTTCTGTATCTTTGAACGAGCATCTTCTAACTTCTATGGTGATACTTAGATACACCTCCTGTCAGAATTCTTATCTCAGGAGATTTATTCAAACCGTGATGACACTTAGAAGTAGATAGCTGGGAATGAACAATTTTTGAGGCCTACCTCTACCAGGCTTTCAGGAATTATTTCTCTGAAACTTTTAATGCAACCAGTTTGGACATAAACAAATAATGCAGTTGAGCACTTACTTGTAACCACCTGTAAAGGACCAAGAAGCTTCTCTGAAAGGGCCAGGAACATGGTACTTTCCCTGCTCTGTTTCAGTGCAAAGTAAATATGCCAGCCTCAGCCATCAAGGCAGTAGTGAACTGCTGCAATACATTAATTGCAACATTCCTCTGATAACATCATACTCCCAAAACCATACAACCACCATCAACTCCATGCCTTTTTCTTTAGATGTATGCTTGTACAATGTGCATGTGGGCCATAGTAGATAGCATGCATCTAAATCAATACCTTCTAGTCACATCAATGCAAGTTCCTAATACTTATGAACTCACAGTATACTTCAAATAGTAAAATATTCCATTTTGGAATTTATTTTTTAAATTTTTGTTTAAAAAAGACAACCAACTTCTTCTCAACATGCTGACATAGCATGTCAAGATTTTTTTTTGTTAAATACTTTTTTCTGTAAAGCAAGGACCAACAAAAATCTGTACCACTTTTCACTATTGTAATTGCTGCTACTGTTATAAATAAAAAGCAGTGTCTCCACGAGTATGGAAACCACCTATGCTTTACACTGAAGCTGCTCTTGCCAGATGACCACCCCTTGACTTATACTGCTGTCATTAAAGCACATTTTTACTGAAATCTGGACACATATGTTAAAGAAATCTACAGCATTTCAGTGCTTGAATCTGCTTTTCTCTCAAAAACTATGGTATAGTTCATACTGAAAGACTAAGGAAATTAGTTTTACCGGTAAATTTTGCAGTTAGCAAGCAACATGAGTACGTTTTATAATCTGCAGCAATACAAGCAAGGCTTGCAGAATCAATACTGAGTGCTACCTTAACCAACTGAAATGTTGACCTCAGTTCTTTAAAAACAAACAAGGATAACTTATTTGAAATTTTTCATAGCACTTTTCTTCGTCACACCACCTTTAGCAGTGGTAGTAAAGGATTCTAGGCTGCTAATTGCATTCTATCGCATTAATTCATGCACCAACCTGAAAGCACAGATGTACAGTTCTGTGCTTTCTGTTCTGAATATTGTTCAGCCTGTCATATTTACTCACATTCTATAGTTTCAAAAATATAGAGAAAAGCACATGCTGAATTTTCTATATTACTTTAGTTCTCTATTTGATGGGACTTAAGCACATGCCTAAATGCTTTCCTGAATTGATACCAGTATAGTATAAAACGACGGTACTATTCACTTTGTAAAGGAACTTTGAAGGTAAAAGTTACTTCTCAGAAACAACATACAAAAATGTATAAAAATAAGAATTGTCAAACATTTTCCAATTCAGCTTTAATAAATAAAAATTTAAAACAAATGCTTTATTACAAGCTTCTAAGAGGGAATGCATCTAGTAGTACAAATTAATGGTTTCTAAATGAAGGATCAGTATCTCACTGTATTTTGCACAAAGAGCTAAAACCCCATTGCTGTAACAATACAAAAAAAGAGAAAGCTTTACAGATCAGGTTACCTGTCTGATTTGATGTTTTTAGTAGACTACACATGTGGCTATAGCCATTTCAGAGTCTCAATCACAATCTTTAAAAGTAGAGATTAAGAAAAAAGAGGCAGTTTATGACTTCTAAGTATTTACTATCATTCTATCAACTCTACAAATGTCTTTTAAAAGGAGATGCAACTAGTTGACAATTATAAAGCAGCATTTTGGTGTTGCTCTGTATCATGACAGATTACTTAGATTAAATGGTACGTATTATCTTACCTGATACATTCCAACTCCTATGTGTTTGGGCTCGATTTTCACTAGCTCAGCTAATGGGTCTTGGACACGTCTAGCTATGGAAACTGAAAAACAGAATTAGAAAACAACTATGGGTTTTATTCTAAAAATCAGAATGATGTGAATTTTTTTTTTTTAATCTTCTACATACTCAATCTTTTTTTTTTTTTAACCTGGAAATAATAAAGGATAATCCTTTTTCACTGTTGGACACAGGACATATATATTAATCAAACTTGTTAACTGAATAATTCAAGCAAAGACCTAAGGAGATTTCAGACTGTAAACATGACATTAAAAAAGCTTTTTGAGGTAACAGAGTTAATAAATACAACTGTGTACAAAAATTTCCCTGGTATCTATACTAAATGAACATGCAACATTTAAAATTAAACTCTGAAATATCTTTTAACCTTAAATCACAGATATGTAAAAATAAACATTTTAAAAAGAACAAAGTAACTGTTCACAAGCCTATTTATCACATATAGTNCAGCATTTTTGGTGCCATTAAGAACATATGGAAAGAACTTTTGCTCTTCTAAATCCAAGTGTTGAATCAAGACTGCATTTTTGAAGCCTGTATTTATTGATAAATCCTCTACTTACTGAAATATCAGAAAAAATACTTATTTGCAAGTGTCAGTTCTCAACGTCGGTCTAATTCTGCAGATACTGGGTTGCATCCAGTATTTGCAACTGTGCTCCCTCCCACATATACTGAACTAGAAGAGTTCTATTCTACCAGTATTACATTTACAAACTTTTTTTTCTCTTGAGTAAAGACAAAACAGATTATCTTGTTTAGCAGCTCTTAGAACATTCATTCTACCTAGTGAAGTAAACACTGATGAAGAACAGGAGGTTTTGGAAGTACTGCAAGTCTTTCCAAAAAAGGACCAAAGGTCTTTAAAAAACAAACAAACAAAGAGACATTTCCTAAAATTTATTTTACATTTAAATTCATTTTTAAGTAAATCAAGAGAGGGTTAGAGGAAGAACAGACAGGAGCCAGGAGTAAATATGTATATGTATAGCAGTTTGGTCAACAATATGTACATAATGTTTAAATCAGAAAAACTGGAAGTATCTGCAGTGGTCAATAGCTGATTTTATACACACACATAAGTATAAAATAATGATGTTTATTATGATTAACATAAAGATATGACACATATATATATAAATATATAAGCACCTTTACAGAATTCACAGACTTGTTTAGGTTGGATGAACCTCTTGAGGGCAGACATCAGATTGTCTAACATCCCTGCTGAAACAGGCTCAGCTAGAGCAGATTGCTCAGGGTCACGTCCAGTTGAGTTTTGAATATCTCCACCAGTGACATCTGGGCAACCCATTCCAGTGTTTGATCACCTTGACAGTAAATAAGTGTTTTCTTGTGTTCAGTTGGAAATTGCTGTGTTTCAGTTTGTGCCCATTGCCTCTTGTCCTGATAGTGGACACTACTGAGAAGGCTCTGCTTCTCTTCTCTTCATGCCCTCCCATCAAGTATTTGTACACATAAGATCCCTTTGAGCCTTCTCTTCTCCAGGCTGAACAGTCCCAGCTCTCTCAGTTTCTCCTTGTACGAAAAATGCTCCAGTCCCTTAATCATCTTGGCAGCCCTAATTTAAATAGCAACTACCACTGCTGACAAGTGTTACAGAATTCACAGCATTTCAGAAAAGGACTTGACTAAACACTGATACTTGAAGCCAAAACAGTAGACAGACCTAACATTTATTGGCTATGCAGGCTCCTCAAACCACAACTCTGAAGTTTATTGATTAAATGTAGCATTAGAGATTTCACTTTCAAAGATTTGCATTGCTAAATGCACAGCTAACATGAAGTTCACCGCTTGGTCATGCAAGACTTTCCATATCCTTTATTATCCATTTTAACATATGCTGATAATGGCAGTTTCCTAGGTAGGCTCAGAAAGCACTGTGATGGTGACATCTGATATGCCTGCTTCTCTGACAGAGAACTTCTGAATTCAAAGGCCATCACATATGCCTTCTTATTAAAAAAAAAAAAAAAAAAATCACAAAAGGTTAACCAGTGTAAGTACACTGGTTATCACTTACACAAGTATAGCTTACTGCAGAAATGCTCACCTATAACAATAATTTATATTAATTACCTTGAAATACTAGTGGTACCTATCACCCGTCACCTAACAAACAAAAGTGGAACAAAACACCCATGAAAGTAGTATTGATTCAAACCAGGAAACATTTAAAACTATGTATTTCTTCTGAATGCACTTACATCTATGTATAGGTACTATACTTGGCTTTCAGCAAGCTTACACTAACTTGTTTAATAGCTATACAATGTTTTAGAGAAATTTTTTTAGTTCCACCTAATAGCAAACCATATTTCAAAAGTTACATTTCAGACAAGCTGTGGACAGATGTATCTCACTGTCCACATCTCCTTTCATTACATCTTTTAAAAATAGACAACTACATGGATAGGTTGATATAGGAATTTTCCTAGCATAACCTTCTCTCAGGAACCTTAAATTAAAAAAGTTAAATTTAGACTCTTCTTGTCATAATAGCTAGGTTGACAATGCTGTCATATCCCTAGGAGGCTTCTAGCAGAACTGTAGGACCTGATCCAGCAATGCACTTCAGCACAGATGTATGCCGGTATTCCCGGTGGAACCAGTAAACTATTCACATGCATAAAGTTACACGGACATTTAAGTGCTTTCCTGGATCAGGCCTAATAGTCACAATATTGAAGCGCGAAGATCAACCAACAGTCAGTTGTACGATTTAAGGGATGTAGCTCCTTCAGCCAATACCAGCAGGATAGCTTATCTGTGGAATTCCCGCTAAAGCAGCAATTTTACTCCAGTACTTCCAAATTCAAAATAAAAGAGCACAATATGGAAAAGGCAAGAGTTGTCCACATTCTCTCTAGGCACAAATTCAGTCAAGATTAGAATCTCTCTCTTGTACAGGCAAAACCACTTTTTCTTTGTTATAGTACTAGCATACTGCAATAGATAGATCATTTCAGGGGGCAATGAGGCTCCACTCTGGCAATTTAATCCATCTGGCTGGACTCTTACAATACAAGCAGAGTATTACTGAAATCGAGGGCTCTGCACAAGTGCAAGGTCTGCCACCGTGGACCAGACAGAGACAGTAAAACCTGATGTCCATACATTTTCCCCTGCAAAATACTATAACATGTTCTGAGAAAATACTTAGAACCTGAAGANAAACATGGTATTAAGATCATGATGACATGACCCTCTATTAGAAAATCACAAGAATTGCACACCTGATAGAGGCAAAGCTTCAAGTTGTCAATTAAGAAGAGAACATTATTGCAATACTTGGAATGACAGTAACATTTTGTTCTGCCATGCAGTAAATCCATGTAAAATTTTAAAGCTTGGGAGGGACAGGATGGCCTAGGTGGTCCTCCGACTTTAACACAGATGAACTTGCCTCCAAATGCAATGAAAAATAAAGAAGGTTACAAAAAGCATATTTACTGAAATCCTGTCTTGTCATAAGGACATTTTGTGCTATTTTGTAAGAACAGCAATTTAACTGTTTGGTGGTCTTGACTCACTCCATACTTTGGTTATTTGACATGAGAATTTTTGCCTGTCAGCAATGAAATGCAATGACAGTGTGGTAGGCAAAAAGCCTTCATAACAGTTGCTTGCACAACTCATGTCAGTCTCAGTGTCTGATCTGCACAGAAAATAAGAAATTATATTAACATGTTTTGTTTCCCAAAGGCTAATAAGCAGATGTACCCTCAGGAACCTGCAAACCGATTTAATTATCTGGCTACTCCTGTCTTAAAAAGATCAAATCTCTCTTAATTCCAAAATGACAAATTTAATATTAAGGCTATTTTCTTCACACATACGCCATGTAACTTTGTTTTTACTAGTACTTTGTAGAGGCAAGTGATACCATTCTTCACAGGGATTAAAAAGGAGAGTTTCCACTCTGGAATACTGGTAATAATTGTCAGACTTAATCTTTTCAGACCAAATGTAAAAGTGCAAACTCTCAACAGTGAGGGGCAAAAACAATATATGAGGCTTCCAACTATTTCTCTAGATGGTGTTAATGCAAGGGACCTGTCAGCTGCCAGCCCCAACACCAGAATTAGTGCTAACTTCCTAATTAGGCTACCTGCCTCTCTTCAGTAATTGAATAGATCTAAAGCAATCGTTATGGCTGAAATCAAATGTGCACACTATTTAGGGTGCAAGAAGAGCTAAAAATCTTGTCAACTACATAACAGATTCTATTACAAATAGTTGCAAGTACTGTGCCTGCTTTGGGGGCAGCCTGCCAACTTCTGCATGCAGACAATCACATATTATAATATTCTCCTTTTGCACTGCTCTATGTAATAGCCACACCATAAAGCAAAAGCTTAATGGCTGTAGATAGTGAAAGAGTGAAAATGAATAAAGTTCTGCCAAATGCAGCGCGAGAGACTGCCAGGAATGATTAAGGGTGGAAGAAGAAAAAAATTTTCAGTTACAGTGGCATTCAAATGTTGCTTGCCACTGCAAGGAGAAAAAACATTTTTGGCGGAAAGTCCAAGATGCTAGCATTCCTTGCTTTAAATACACAGGTCTTCACATAAGGATAAAAATGTGTCCCTGTCAATAACGGTGATGGCGAAGCTACCTCACATGAGTGGGAGCATTTGTGTGTCTTTTGAAACAATATGAAGCTTCCAGATGCGAAGGCAGTGAATAGTTTTACAAATAAATATACGGCAAATACAGGCTATAAGGCTCTGATTAGTTCAACCTCAATTTTGTCATAAATGGGGGCATTCTGGAGTTTTATTATAAAACTACAGTATTTTGTTCTTGCTGAGACATGCTACTATAACATCGAAGTAACTCATCCCCACTCCTACTTTAAATTAACCTTTGCACCTTAGAAGTCTGGATTGAAACGTAAATGTCACTGAAATTTAAAAAAATGTATATATTAAGGCAATCAGAGACTAAGTCAGAAATGCATATGTAATTACTGTCAATATATCATACCAAGGTAGACAGGGAAACATTACAACTTATTAAAATCCTTTTATAAAGCCTATTATTGTGTTCAAGATCAATTACTCTCCATAAGTATCTGCAGTAATGTTTACTCAGCAATCGATTGTTCAGGTTTCCTGAGTCCTGGAAGCTTTCTATCCTGTTGACCTGAATTTCACCCTTATTGCAAAGGATACAGTGAAACGTACAGTAGTCTTTTCATTAAGCATTCTTTCTCAGTAGGTCAGGATTTGTGACACAGTTTTGAATCCTCATATATCTTCTTGGTGGGTTTAAAGTATGCAATTTATTTTAAGCAACTGCTCAACAGCTGCATTTCATCCAAAATTCTTCTGTGGCAAGTAAG
>VZTO01006403.1:0-52979 GCA_013400615.1 Syrrhaptes paradoxus
GAAAACTATTAGTCCAGACTATATTTTTTTCTCCACAGAGGTTTCAGATGCATGCTGAAGATGACACCATCCTGATATTAAAGAAGAGAAATTATGTTACAGAAGCTTAGTTGTGGAAAAGTGAGCAAAGCCTAAAATGGTATAATTCACTTTATTTCACACACATTCTTCCCCACTCCACCCCAAAGGGTCATGGAATGGTAACCCTGATTCCTTAAAATGTCCTTAAGAACCTCTAACCAGAGAACAGGCTGTTGGAAATATAGGTTTGATACACAGAGATGATGCATTGTTTGTATTTAGGTAAAGCACGTGTAAAGTTTTATATAGATACTTTGCTGAACTGTAAGGTAAGGAGACCTTCCTAGTCACACCTCATCCGTTCAGACACAACAGCTGGTATACTGCTGTGTTTCAGCTTTAACTTCAAAGCCTCAAGGGTTTTTGAGCAGTGCAGACAGAATCGATTTTGCAGCAGGGTCTTAGGGGAGTGAAGGCATGGGCTGATTACCGTCAGGCAAAGAGATTTCTTGGAAAAGGAGAGGGAACAGGTTCCAAAAGGATGCAAGTGAGCAAGGCGAGTTAAAAAGGGTCAGGGAATGTTAGATGGTGCTGAACATGGGTTAGAGGAATTTTAGGTGCACGAAGATGCAATAAGAGAACAAAACAGTTTAAATAGAAACTGTCTGATCCAAGAAGTCTGAGGCATTAAACAAGTCTTAGTATATACTGCATTACAATAAAGATAGTAAAGCAAATACAAATTTAGAACATACTATACATTTCTGGCACTAGGCATATACAAAAAAGCCTGCTTCATTGTAATGCTTTTGAACACAAGGCCTTTATGTCAAATCAAACTAAGTACAAACAAGTAAAAGATACACGATTCTCTTTTTCTTCCAACAATAAGAAAAAAAAACTCAAAACATCATTAGCATGTAAAAATGTCAAAAACCCTTTACAAGAAATACCACAGTAAATATTTGCACAAAACCCCACGTAATTTAAGAAATTTCTCTGGGAGATGAGTAATGTTGGCAGTTTGCAATCACGCAGCACAGCACACATGTTAGATCTCCATCACCAATTAGGCTGTTTTTTTTTATCTGCATCTTTTCATATCACATTAAGTAGAAAAAAGAACTGCCAGCCACTGTTCAGGAACTTCATCTANAATAAGGTAATTCAGAGAAACAGAATCACTCCATTCAGTAAATTACTTGTCTTGATTCTGAGGCACAGAAAATACAGCTAGAACTAAGCAATAGGGAAAAGCTAAGCTGTCTAGCAGTTAAGACATGAAGCATTACTTTTCCCTCGGGATCCAGAAAATGGGGGTTGAAACTTAATTGTGATGAATTAACAACTTCTCCTTTCAAAAGACAGTGTAGGTGTCATCTCTCTCTTATATGATAAAGCAGCTGCTTCTGAATTCAGTATCAGATAAGTCTTAATTTAGCTACCACATCCCCCAGAAATGCCTGTGGCTCACTGAATCCAGAATGAATTTTGAGTAATGATTCTTCTAAATTAAGTATCTAAATTTAGGTAGATGATTCAGAATACAGTGCAAAAATCTAAAGAAGGTAGCTTATTATTTTTCCTTCCTTCCTTCCATCCATCCATCCTTTTTTTCAGGCATTACTCTTCTATTTGCTCAGTACTGAGGATCCCATTCTTTCTGCTGAGCTTTTTCTGTTTAGTACAGAGGGAAGTTAGACCTTCACCTAAGGGCCTGAATACCTCTCCTGAAACTGTGGAGGGTCTCTGTGGTTTATGTGGGCACTCAACACCTTGTAGAGATCTCATCTTTGTGGAAACCTGTCTAGGCATATAAAGAACTTCACTGTCAATTGCCAAATGTGCTTGGATCTTGTGGTACCAGGATTGTAGGATTTTGGGATGCCAGTTTTGAATATGAAGTATCTTCACTATGTCTCTGTNCCTCTACAGAATCATCATACATATTAATTCTGTCTCCTTAAATTTTCAGCTATGTGCAAAAGACACAGTTCCTTGAATCTGCTTACCTGTTACAACCATATCATTGTAAAAAAAAAAAACCATAAAAAAATTCTCATTCACAAAAAATACATGTAGAAAGGACTTCACACAAACTTGACTGGAAGACAACTGTATTTCATGCGACTTTTGACATTCCTTTCTAACGCATAAGACAGAACATAAGTGGCCAGAGTTGGGAAATTCAATTTTTTAATCCTTTTTTTCTTGATTCAGTGCAGATTTTACTCTGTAGCACCACCTATATTTAAAAGCAGCATGGGTTTCCACACTTCAGACCTGATGCTTAGCCTTCCAAAAATAAAATTATCTCAGACAAGTTTTCAAAGATTTCCTATTTCCATGATACATTTCAGGTTGTCTGCAAAAAAATTCACGTGCAACATTGAATACTTCCTCTGCAAAGACCACAATATAAAAATACAGGTCTCCATCAACTGAAAAATAGAAATTATTTCAGTTAGCAATCCTTATGAAGACTTACAAATAGTGAAGGGTTCAGAGGTCACACAGAACATACCTTCACATCTGGGGAGAGGATGATTCCAGTTACGGCTAATGCCATGAAGACAAGTCAGAGCTGAATTTCCAATTAATGTGTAGCCAGGAAAACACTCAAATGAAATAGTTTGTCCCACAGTAAAGTCATTCCCAATAACAAAACCATTACGAAATGGTCGAGGGTCAGGACAGCTTTGTAGCTGATATGCTGAAATAAATAACAATAATTGGGGAAAAATAAGTAAAATATAAATTCTTATTACTTCAAAAAGAAAAGCTTTTCATTATAATGAAATTAAAAATCATGGACATCCCATGTCTCTTAAGTTCCATCACAGTGACAACCAAAATCATGGGTCTTATACTAGGAGACGCACAGTGAAACACTCCCCTGGCAATTTTGGAAATATGCATAGAAATTGATTTCCAATTCCAAACCTCATACGGAAAACATAATACTGCAACCAAAGTTTAAATGATCTTATGTTCTTCTACACTTTGATAATTTGTGTGCTTGTGTGTGTAAACAAAAAACCAAATATCCAACACCCTACCCTACAGGTTTTTGGAACAGAGTCCATGATGTCAAAAACAAGACTAGCCTTTAAATTTTGTCTTTTAATTTTAGTAAGTACAGGATTTCTGCACTACAGAAGAGAGTAGAAAGGAATTTGTTTCTTCCACTTGTATCTTCAAAAAGGTGGACCACTGACTGGCTCTTTAAGACCACAAATTGCTTCCAAGTGCACTCATAAGTATCGCTGACAATGAAAACTGAAAAGGCTGTAGAAGAGTATCTAAACTAGAAACATGGGAAAAAACTACCAGGTACAGAAGACTGATGTGATGTTAGCAGCCGATGTACATCTAAAAAAAGTGCAGGATAATGACAAACAGCAGAATTACAATAAATAGGAAAAGCAAATGAGGTAGCCTACACTGCATGTTGAGTGATGTGTACAGTGTTAAGGAAGAGAACAAGGGACTAACTAAGCCCATTCACACTCACATAGGAGCGTAAAACACAGGAGGTGGGATCTAGAATGTTTGAACCAACCAAGAGCTCGGATGTGATCAGCATGGCATAGAGCAGCAGGATGCAGTGTTGCCAGGTGACTACCTTTACAACACGGAGAGAGCAGAGACTTCCAGGTGGGTGAGCAGCCCTGCTGTTTAGAAATTATATTAAGTGCCATATTAGAGAAACATTTCCAGGAAAAAAAAAAAAAAAAAGAATAATCACAGGAGGAGATTAAAACTTCAGAAATACAAGTCTAGTACTCAGCTTCTTTTACAAATGTCTGAACAGGAAAATGACAGTGAATAGAAAATGTTAAGTAAAGCTAGAGAAGCTGCAAAAATATGACAAGTAGTAGTAATGGAGTACTCAAATATCACCTCACCTGGATGCCTTGAAGAAGTAAAATGCAGGTAACAAATGTTCCCAAGAACAAGTAGTTTGAGAGCACACAAGAAAATATGTTATGTTAGTCTTTTACCAGCTTGGTAGTCAAGCCCTAGTTTGAGAAGTATTAATGGGAGAGCTGCTCCATAACAGCAGTCATAATGCTGTTTCATTGTACGGGGAAAAAGAAAGTGAAATAAACCCAGCACAGAGATATTAAATTTTCTGGAAAAGAAATTATACAAAAATGAGGTAATGCAGTTTGGCATCTCCTAATTGACACTACTTTAAAAGACCAGGTAAAACATGTTCTACAATTCAGAATAAAAAAGAACATTGAAGTGGTTCAGAAAAATGCCGCTGTAGCTCAGCAGGAAAGTTAAAGAAACTAATGTAGGGAAAAGGTTAGCATTTAAATAATGAAAGTCTGTCTTTCCAAAAAGTGATAAAACTTAGCACGTCAAATTTAAATAGAATATAAAGAGAGCAAAAATCATTTCAGAAATGTCTTGCAGAAGATGTCTCAGCTGATCATAAAGAAATATTTGACAACGTCAGAAGCAAGAAGTCAGCTAGGGAACTGGTGTGATCATTTGAGGATAAATGAGAAAAAAGGGACTTTTATGGATTAGGATGCCAGAGAAAAAAAAACTCAATAAAGTCTTTTCATCTGTCTTTACTGATGAAGATGGTGTAGAGATTTCCAAAGAAGATATGATGCTTGTATTACAGAGGCACCTGATCAGTTTGAAGTAAACACAAAAGTACTAAACTCGATGGGTAAGGCAAAGGACCAGGAGCAGATGGCTTTCACCCACAAGAGCTGCTGAACCAAAAAATAGATCATATCATTTCAAGATCTGATCTAGAGGAGTGGTGATTCCCCAATGTAAATCACATCTGTCTTTAGAGGGGATCCTTGAAATTACAGAACAGTAAGTCTGACTTCCATAGCTGGTAATATGATCCGGCCTATCGTAACAAATAATACTACTGAGCACATGGCTAAACATGGTTTCTTGGGAAAGAGGTTAGGGGTGGTATGACTGAAGTTTACAAAAATCATGAAGACGGTGGAAAGGCTGAATGCAAAAATGCCATCAAATCCCACAGTAATGCAATTAGGAGTCTCTCACACATCTTGATGATTCTTTCCAAGAAGATGTGAAACACTGACTTTTTATTGTAGAACTGAGAACAAATATATTATGCAAAATGTGCAAAATCAGAAGATTAGAGATTGCATATACTTGAAAGAAACAGTTCTCTCTCATGTGGTTAAAAACACAGACAGGAACTTTTTTTAATTCTTTGACAAGTAACATAATCTCCAAAATTATTATTGTTATTACTAGCAACAGTAACAATATATGCTCTTAAGTCTTTTATTTCCTTTCTTAGCAGTAGATTTTCAAGTTCCCTTATTCCTACAAATTGCATCATATTCCATATTAGAAACGAATAAAATCTTACCAGGCAATTTAAGTCATAAATTAACTTTTTCTTTAAAAACTAGCACTTCTTACAGTGGCTCACTGTCAGAATGTTACATAGAGTTCAAGTCAGTTTAGACTTGTTACTATTGAAAGAGTAATAGGAGACTGCTACAAAGCAAACTCTCTTTAAACCATCCTTTGACATTATTCATACAATGAAAACAGGTATAGTTTAAAATATACATTTGACCTTTTTGTGTGAATGGTGGTGATGTAACCCCTTTCAAATGAATCTGCAACTACAAGAATAGAATTATGATCTCGCAGTCTTCACCAGCTTAGCATGATCTATTTGGGTACAACAGAACAAGAACTTTCCAGGGAAAATACCAACTAGGAAATAAAATGGATATGGAGATTTCCTAGTTGGCATTATTCTGTACTAGCCTACATGGTCCCAGTACTCTAAACCAGTATTTGGATCTTTCCCTTCCAGAACCCAAGACACAAAATTGAGATTCCCATAAAAGAAGCGTGACTGGCAGGTCAAGGGAGGTGATCCCACCCGGGGTACTGCGTCAAGCTCTGAAGTCCTCAGCACAGGAAAGACATGAACCTGTTGGTGTGGGTCCAGAGGAAGGCCACAAGAATGATCAGAGGGCTAGAACACCTCTCCCATGAAGAAAGGCTGACAGAGTTGGGGTTGTTCAGCCTGGAGAATGCTCCAGGGAGACCTTACTGTGGCCTCCAGAAGAGATGGGGAAAAACTTTTTGCAGGGCCTGTTCTGATAGAACAAGGAGTAGTGGTTTTATACTAAAAGACGTAGATTTAGACTATATATAAGGAAAAAAATGTTTTACAATGAGGGTGGTGAAATGCTGCAACAGGTTGCCCAGACTGGTGGCAGATGTCCCATCCCTGGAAATATTCAAGGTCAGGTTGGACAAGGTTCTGAGCAACCTCATCTAGTTGAAGATGTCCCTGTTCATTGCAGCAGGTTTGGACTTGACAACCTTTAAAGGTCCCTTCCAACCCAAAATATTCTATGCTTCTATAAATCTGCATACTTATAAAGACTGAACAACAGAGATGCTTACTTTATAAAGTCATGCAATGTAGATTAATATACCAACCAAATTCAAGTATGGGCAATTATTTGTTTGCCTACATTTGAACTGCTTTTTAAAGAGAATAAACAATTATTTTTCCTTTTTCACCTTAATTTTCTGTATTCTTCAGTTTGATCTTAATGAGTAACACTTTGGTTTGAAATATACTAAATCTTTCTTTTTCATGTTTATCTTTTAGGAGTGCCAAAAAAAGAATAACCTTCAACAGACACCTTGTTCTCACATAAGAATGTCAAAGTCTCACCTTGATATACAATATGAAATCCTTGTTTGTTCTGTGAGTAATCACTGTGAAAGTATAAGCTGGTTTCATGAGTTGTGCTGAACAGAGAGGCTGGCAGCTGAGGGCCGCTTAGTCTCCCAATAACAGTGCTAGTTTCTGTAGATCCACTCCTAACTTCTAAATAATCATGTATGGTCTCAGTCGAGAAATTCACAAATTGCAAATGGACACCTGAAAAACATCATCAGTAAACAGAAGCCACCAGTATCAATATCAGGAGAGAAAAGAAAGTACGCATATTTTACACTAATAATATCAGAAAATAATGTAACCAGTGGAAATGCACGTGTTATGTTCCCAGACACTGTCCATGGAATTCAGTTTGAAGCATTTTCTCCTCATGCATTACTAATTCTGAGAAGCTGGCAAGGTAAGAAACGTTAGCACTGAAATATTAACATGATCTATGGCATTGAATTGTAGGTTGTTTATATGCCACTTTTTGACAAGATTTATTTGTGCTTTTAAGGCAAATTTCCATTATGAATGTCGAATACATTCAAGTTAGTTAAATCTTTGCTGTTTACAATCGCATAGAATAGTTTCCATTTCTATTCAAAGAAAATACGTTTTGTGAGCCACACCTGTGAAAAAACAGAATTCTATGCCAGAAATTTCTGCATTTCAGTTGTACATAAGCTGATCTCTCTTATCTTACATATATTTAAAAATGTATATATATAAAATAGTAATAAGGCAGAGTAAAATTAATGCATATAATATGGATTATACACATTGTAAAGGTACATGGAAAAAGCATGTCTGCTACTTTAAGGGTGGCTGGTCAAGGACATTTTTCAATGAAGCAAGGGAAGATAAGAAAAGGAGAAAGCTATGAACAAGAACATACAGGGGCACAAACCTGAGGGAAAAACTATAAGGGAGGCAGTGATGAGAATCAAACCTGGTCAATCACTCTAATTGATGAGGTTCAGTGGGAGTGTGAGAATGTTTATTCCAGCAAAGTTATGTGATCGGGTACTTTATCGAGTGGGAAACCAACAGCAAAGGGAGAAAGCAGAAACCAAAATATACCAAGACACAGACCTGACAAAGCAAACATGGAGCCAGTGACAAGAAACAAACCTTGCCAGTCACACTAACTGATGAGCTATCAAGAAACTACAGACACCATCACCAGTGTGATCTATCCTCTCATATCTTTCTATTAAACCTTAACTATCTCTCCATGTAATCTCGCTCTCTATCCTATGCATACACGTGCTGCAAGGACTAAGTGCCAGCTACTGGTGAGACCCATATCTGTGAGTGGAATTTGGTGCCAGATACTGGAGCCAGAGCAAGGGTGTTGGTGCCCCTGGCCTGAAGTCACTGCAAGGGTCTTTACCTTCTAGCCACCATGCCAGGAACAATAAGTGTCCTCAAAACACGCTACTGGGGAGACCAGCATGAGTGAGGCGAGTGAGGAGCTCAGCACTGGTGGCTGGAGGGGGGGTGTGCATGGGTCACGGCCTGTGTGCCTGGTGGTGGCTGCTGGGGAGGCAAGCATCTGCATCTTCCCCAGTTCTGGTGTGCACAGGAGTGCATGCGTCATTTCCTAACAAACTTCAAACTGGACTAGCCAGTAAGTAGGAAGGCTTCGTCCTGGTTTACACTGAGACAGAGTTAACTTTCTTCATAGTAGCTAGTAAGAGGCTGTGTTTTGGATTTGTGTTGAGGAGAAGGCTGATAACATACTGATGTTTATAGTTGCTGCCAGGACAGCCAAGGACTTTTCATCTCCTCTGCTGTGCCAGTGTCTGCAGGGGCAGGAGAAGCTGGAAGGGAGCACAGCCCCAGTTACTAGCCTAGGATTTGATTTTAGGTTGAGGACTGAGACCCAAATTGGCCAATGGCCTATTCCATATCATGCACATCACGCCCAGTTTATAGATGAAGATCTGCCTAGAAGTTTGCTCTCTCTCTTGTCATCTCTCTCTCTCTCAGTTGGCTCTCAAGTGTCTCAGACTCCTGGACTCTTCTCTTTTCCAGGATTGCAGTTTTGGGACTCTTATCTTCTCTGGGATCATTAGCTGGGAATGGACTGAGCCTTGGTCGTCGTGTGGCGATCAGTTTCATTGTGTATCAGTCATTGGTGTATTTGTATTTTCGTATTATTATTATCATTATTATTTTCAATGTTATCGCAGTTTAGTTATTGAATTATTCTTATCTCAACCCACAAGTCTTTTTTTCCTTTTACCCCTTTAATTCTCTTCCCCATCCCTGGTCTGAGGGACGGTGAGAGAGCAGCTGTGTGGTGTTTGCCGCTAGCTGGGTTCAAACCATGACACCATCATTCACCAGTACCTCTCCCATTAAACATGCAGTTGATTTTTTAAATTCTCATACACACACTGTGGTATGTGATGATCTTGCCAACAGAAATTTATGATCATTTGATTCAGTAAGCAACAGGAAAGTAGCTTACTATTCATTAGCATGGCATCTTTCCTAACCAGGTGATGTATTACAATGATTATATGTCAGGAGGAGAAGAAAATGCTTAGTAGCTGAGTAGTTATAGGTTCTTTAAACATTTTTCTGTTTATATATATTTCCACATAAGTTACAACAAAATCGAATTTGTATTTTGTCTGGAGTTAGTGCAACTATGGAATAATAATGGCACACTTTCATTAAGAAGATTATTAAGTCCCACTGGTGTTTCTGGCAAAGACAATCAACATGACTTCATATAAAATTGAAAGAAAAAGGCATAATGTCAGATTAATTATTGAAAACTCATAAATAACTTTGTAACTCCCAAGCTGTTATAGCTAAATAGTGTTTGTCACTGTCTTTTAGAGCTTTCTCCCCAGACACCATGTAAAGTTTATGAATGGTTTTCTAAAGCATGTAACATTTTATATGCTACAGGAAAAATGGTTGGCATATAATTAAATTACTGTTACCTTGATAATTTCTGTCTCTCTTTATCTGAAGATAGGTTACATGTGATAAGAAAGCTTCTGTTTATAGGTATCATTCTTTGACTTTGCCAGCCTTCCAAATATTTCCTACACGAAGAATTCAGTTATATCCCAACTCTCCTCTTTCTCTACCCATGGTATTTGTAGGCTTGGTCTTTTATTTGATCCTGTGAACCAAACACTTGTCCGAAGTTTAAACTGTTGTTAATAACTGCCAACTCATGCTATAATTTTTTTCTCTTTCACCCACTTTGTTCCATAAGAAAACAGCTTTAATATATTTTTTCCATCATTCTTCTCTCTGTACTCTGTCTTTCACTATAAGTTTCTGAACCATAACAATCTTCCAAAGTATTCATCCTTTGCTCAGCCTGTAGCACCTGACTCTACTTGTCTCAGACTTTTGCTGCTTAGACTTTTTTATTACGGCTTTTTGGCAGTTTGGACACCCCTCATAAGTAAGTATTTCAAATATTTACATATAAAATCTAACCATAAATCTCAGAAAGAATAGCAATAAATCATATAAAGTAACATTGTAAGTTGATTGCAAATCAACACGGTGTCATTGGTTTAGATTACACCATTAGCTAAAATAAAGTGAAAAAACTTATGATCCATAACTTCTAACTGGGAAAAAAATCTTTTTAGAAACAAGAAAGTGAAAGCCTGTAGAAGGTTTCCATGACGGTGTTTTTGAATTTTTCTATTCACTGCTCAGAAGAGTTAGATGTATGTGCCTACTAGAACCACAGCATGACTAAAACCCATTTTAGACATCACTTTTGCTGTTATTTTGTTCATTTTACAATAAAATTTTACTTTAATTTTTAAATGAGTTTTAATCATACCCTGTTTACAAATGGTCAAAAATGTCACACACATTTCAATCTGTTCAGTTTCAATTTTCTTCTACAAAAATGAACATTTAGTTTTCCTATACATGATCTGGAAAATAGTTCATAAATCCAGCGAACAAACTTCAGTTGGTACAAAGCAGTGGAGAAATACTGATTTTGATGGAGCTAAACTTATTTATTTTTTTCAATAAACTGTTTCCAAAGCTTCAATATCTAAATTTCCTTCCTAATGGAGGTGAAATTAAATACTATATCAATAATTTAAACAGGAGTCTGAAAAGTCAAACTGGAATTACTGAATTATTGGATGTGGAGTGAGAAATGGAAACATAAGCCTGGGAGCATGCGAGCAGAAAAAAAGGATTGGAGTACGGAGTCAGTATTGGAAAAGAGAAAAGAGTAAAGTGAGGCAAGAGGCAGAAGGCCACATATTTGGGATTGTCCCAGTTTCAGCTGGGCTAGAGTTAATTTTCTTCTTAGTAGCTGGAACAGCGCTGTGTTTTGAGTTCAATATGGGATTTGGTATGAGAAGAATGTTGATAATATACTGACGGTTTTAGTTATTGCTATGAAACCAAGGACTTGCTGGCTTCAATGTTTTACTATTGCGCAGGTGCACAAAAAGCTAGGAGGGAGCACAGCCGGAGCGATGTATCCCGACTGGCTGGTTAGATACTCCATATCATACAATGTCATACTCAGTATATTAATGAGGGCCAGCTGGGAAGCGCTTTCTCTCTCTTCTGGGATTGCAGTTTCAGGTGTTTCGCTGCTACAAGATTGTTAGCAGGGAAGGGGCTGGGGCTTGGTCACTGGGTGGTGAACAGTGGTCTTGTGTATCACTCATTTGTGTATTAATTATTTAATATTACTAGCAGCAGCAGCAGCACTGCCACCACCACCACCATGCAGTTGAACATACCATTTTATGGAATTTGAAATTGAATCAATATTCCAGATTTTTGTTATTTCTTCTTTATTAGCAAATGTTTTCGAACCATCTGGCAAACTATCCTGTTCTCTTATAGCTCTAAATATCCTTTTTCTTATATCTTTGACCCAGGGATGATGCCCCTACTTCTCCCATATTTTTCTTTTATAATTCAACTAGCAGGGATCTGCTTGGGATCTGAAGATTCTCGACAGCATCATGAGTCATGATGAAACACTGGAAGGTGTCACATCAAGCTATCTAAAATTCAGGTAAAATGTCAATGCTATTTCTACAAAATGCTAATACAAAAAACCCAATGTGTCTTTTGAACATAATGCAAACATTAAAATTGGGTTCTATGTGGAAATTCCTATCCTGACATAATGCTTTTCCCACAGATACATTATGTTAAGTCAATGTTACTGAATGTTTAATATTCTTCAATTTAAACAACCCATGCAGAACAATTGTCTTTCATTTAAATCATAAATGAACCAGGCTCACGGGATGTATAACCAAAAAGATCACAGATCTGATTTTAAAAAGAGGAAAGAAAGAACCTAAACAGATGCAGAAGGGAAAACTATGTGGGATGTCACATTCACTTACTGTGGAAGACCCAGAAACTCTGTATTATCAATTAAAAATTTGACAGAAGATGGCAAGTATAAAACAGAAAACAGTGAGGCATGTCTGAAAAAGCAGCATGCCATACAACTAGCATATAAAGAAAAAAAGGCCAAATGCATACGATTCTACAAAAGTACCACAAGTGCAAAAAGTTAGGTGGGACAACGGTATTGGCTAGCTTTAAATAAAAATCTTACAATTATAGATATATAGGATTCACCAAAAGTTGCTCAAGGGGTTAGCCAATGTAATTGAAATGCAGATATTACCTATGCAAAATTATGGTGAATAAGAGAAGTTCTAGTGACCAGAAAAGTCTAAAGATATATTCACTAAGACAAGAAAGAGAACCTGAGTGACGGTAACTGCAGGTTCACTGCAGTCAATGGAAACATTATAGAACTTATCTAATTATAGGCAATTTCCAAACACTCGGAAGCAGTCAGCATGGATTTACTAACAGAAAAATCACAGTTAATCAACCATTATGTCCTTCTGTGATTACACTGACAAAGAGAGAACAGTGAATATAATACACTTTCACTCTGCTGTGACTTTTGACTCAGTATTCTATAGCATTCTCACCCAGAAGCTGAACATATACAAGCTTAATGAATGGAGACAAAGTAGGTTAAGAATTAATGGAACTTCAAGGCTCCAAGGGTGATAATGTCCAGGTGGTAGCCAGGAACAAGCACAATATTCCATGGGTTGGTATGGGAGCTTACACTATTCAATGTCTTAAGGAGAAACCTAGATAATGAGAACGTATCCTCAACAAATTTGTGGAGGATACTGAACTAGGGGTTGTGGGTGATATACTAAATGATAAAACTTCTGTCCAAAGAAACACTGAAAAATTTGAGGACTGAGTAAACAAACACTTCTTAAAGGTTTGCACAAGGAGAAGTGCAGAGTTCTGCATCTGGAATAAAATGTCCTCATCTGCTGGTATAGGCTGGGAACTGATGAGATTAATATCAGCCCTGATGAAAAGGATCTGCCAGTTGCAGTGGACTTCATAACAGTGTTACCGACAATTTAACTCTGAGTGGGAAGCATGACAACTTTGCGTGGGAGGCTGGTAGAGGTCCCTTCCAAGAACATTTCTATGCTGCTGCTGTGATATTCACCTAGGATATGCAAAGAAGCTTAATGACAAAATAATGAACTCAAATGTAGCTTCAACTTCCAAACTGATAATGACTTGGTTAAAAATATGTGTGTTATCTATTTTTTTTTTCGGGTTTATGAACTCATAAAGAGAAATCAAGCCTGTTAAGTTAGAAAATTGTGCTTAATTCTGATTAAATAATTTTGTCTTTATCAGAAAATTCTAGTATATGTTAAATGAAAAACCAAGAACCTTGTAGCTTTTCTGTTCTATACCTTTCCTTTAAGGCTTTGAAAACTTCTTTCAATGAACAATAATTCCTTTTTTGCCTTGATAAATATTCATAATATTTAAAAATCTGTGTTCAGTGTTTTGAATCCATAAAAACTCCAGCCAATTTAATCGATAAAAAAACACATACCAAAACCAATAGGCAGCTTTATTGTCCATGTGCAATCCAAACTGCTAGGATAGTTGCCAGGAAATCCAGGGCTGAGAATCACTCCACTGAAGTCTGACATGCCACCACCACATTGTGCTACAAAAAAACCCACAAAACAAAACAAAAAAACCCAAAGGACTAGAATGAGTTAAAAACTGAAGATCCTTCCAGCACTAATAATATAATAATAACTATGTTTATATTTCCAGATATACACAAACATTCCTTTACCATTAAATATGTGTAACAAAGTAAAACACAAATAGGTACTTTAAAAATATGTATCCACTCTGAACTGACTAGGTTTTAATTTGGGGGACACATGCACCTGAAAAGACAACAGAAGTTTACTCTGAACTCTGCATTAACCACCCTTGTGAAGAAGCAAGCAGCACACATCAGCTCATAGCACCATTGACACAACTCAACATCAGTTTGTAAAGGAGCATCTGAATACTAGGAAATAATAATGTATTCTAAGAAGATTCTGTGCTCAAAGCATTTCAAGATGCCTTTTAAAAACTGTATTTGTATCCTGCTGTGTTAAAAATGAGATAAAATAAACAAACTTGGAAAACGTACATGCACACAGATTTCCAGAAATTGAACCAGGCATGACATCACTGAATAAAGTAATTTACACTTCACTATTCTTATATTTATGGTAAATACAACTTGGTTTAACAGTTTTGTCCAATTAGCAGTTGCTGCATCCTTTGAAGCACAATTAAAAATCATTAATTGCACAAATGAAGGAAAAACCCCTAAAATTTCAGCACAACATCTTTGTCTTCAGAATTTACCACAGAGCAGTGCAATTATCCTATCAGACTTCCTAGACATATGTTAACGCATAATGATGGAAAAAGAAGACTAAATCCTGACAAAATTCTTAAAAAAAATCTGAATCTTGTTGAATATTCATAAATTCTAAGCTGAGGGATCTCAGTACCTCATAGGAAGTCTTTAACATCTCACAGGCTTAAGAAAAGGATTATGTGAGGAAGCTCAAGAGGATCAGTAGTCTGTCTTGAAGAAAAGTAAAGTATTGGAGGGGTTCAAGGCCAGGCTGGATGAGGCTTTGAGTAACCTGGGCTACTGGGAGGTGTCCCTGCCCATGGCAGGGGGGTTGGAACCAGATGATCTCTAAGGTCCCTTCCAACCCAAACCATTCCATGATTCTATGATTCTATAAAATCTTTATTAGAGATCTGCAGTATGCTGCTTTCCATACATTAAAGATTAGAAATACAGATAACTTTTACTGCTAGGGAACCCAAACAAAAGGCATTTCTATTCAGTGAAAGAGAATGCAAATACAAAGAGTTTTACATCCCTCACACTTATGGATCATATAAAGATAATATATTTAATTGCACTTCATATATTTCATGTTGGCTTCTGGCAGGCTTCCAGCACTTCTTCCAATAATATTAATATGGTAATATATATAGCTTAATTTGAAAAATAATATATCTTCTTAAATTGGGCAGACATGGGTATGTTGAACTTACTAGAGATGAAAATGTAATGCTATTTCTATTTCAGTATTTTCTGTAATAGTCATCACTCAACTGGGGAAATTATTCACAAATAAATTAACTATGTTTGCAAAGGTCTCTAGAGGTCTCATCACTGATAGTGAATTGATGACAGATTCTGACTAGAACATATTTCATTCTTTCTTCTTCTGACTGGACATTTCAGAAAAGCTTTGCCAAAATAAGTGTGCAGTATACTTTGAAAATTTTCGGCCTAACTTGACCATTTTCAGTTTTAATTAAGTTCTTCCGGTTCTCCTTATTCTTTCCCCTACATGTATCTCTTACTTGGTTGTTACTGGTTTTCTCATTCTGGCATATATAAGAAAGTTTAAGTTTGCTGAACATACCTAAACATATTGGAATCGGATAATTCCATCTTCTTACTGGTCCAGGCATACAGGTGATATGCGAATGTCCCTAAAATGACACAATGTTTGCTAATTCATATAATAAAAATATACAATATATGGTACAACATTACTCAGCAACAATAACTTATGATTTAAAACATTGTCATACTATATAACACCAATAAGGTATAATAATCGCATTGTACACTGTGAATTGTATCATACCTTCAGTACAACACAGAAGACTATAATCTTAACTATGTGCTGTCAGCCCTCTAGATAATTGTTTATGCCCTTCATATTTTTTCTGACAGTACAACAGTATCCAGCTGAATTCTGTAATACAGCTTTCTTATAAGCCAAGGGTCTAGAAACTAAAGATCTAGCTGAAGCAACATTTGCATAGCATTGATATGCATCATTTGTTGAACATGATAAAAAGACAGGAACTGTACACATTATGCAGTACTGAATTTACATCTTAAATTAATAATACCTATTCTAAATGCAGTCCTTACCCTCACTCCTGATACAGCTGGCTGAAGTTGCCAAAATCTGAGATATTTAAGGAATCTCTTTATAATGTGTGTCCCTTTACAACAGAGCTGTTATGATTTCGAGGTAATCTCCTACAGGTAAGTTCCAAGACCCACCAGAGTGACCCTCTGCCTTTTTCTTCAGACTCATGTAATTGTAATTGGCTTCCAGAGACAGCAAACAAAAATGAAAAATCTTAAGAGAAAACCGCACTTGGAATATCTTGCAAAACCGTACAGTATACACTGTAAGATGACCTAGTAGAAAAAGATCAGTAGCTTTTAGCCTGCTTGGCCAACCTTTGTATGAAAAGTTAGTTTTTCATGTTACATCTTCTTATCTACTCAGAGCCTCCAGCATTTGAGGGAACCAAGTATCTCTAAAGCATCTAGGGTAACTGAATAGTTTATTCATCAGTATCCTTTTTCTCTCCTAGAAGAAAAATAAACACTTTCTCCATAGTGCAAGTATTATTACACTTCTCTCATTGCTAGAAGACAAACAAAATGAAGTGGTAAAGGCATACTGAATAAGCCAGAAAAACAATATGGAGGGAAGAGGTTTGACATGGGTGTTTGCATAGTCTACGCTCCAATGTTGTTTTTTTCAGCCATTTACTGTGGCTTGTCTGCTCATACATTTGTGTTTAAGTATGAAATTAAAAGAATAAAAAGTATTGACAAGCTGTTCTCAAGAATGACCAGCTAAAATCAGGCAACATAAGAAGTAAACTTCAACAGTCCTTCTCGGAGCTGAAATCACAGAACATTTCAGTTATTCTTGAAATGCTAGAAGACTGTAGACATGACTAGGAATTCTGTCTAGAAGGGAAAATTAGGATACAGGTCCCATATTCAAACAGCAGTTGAGATCTGGAAGCATACAAGTTTATTTAGTTTCTATGACAATACATAAACTGCAGCTTTTTAAAAAATACTTTTAGTCCAACAAAGTAATTCAATTTCCTTTTGATGCAGTACAGATGACCCCAGTAACCAGGTCTTCACATAATTATGTAAAATGAATGTTTGAAATTATTAGCCTGTTTAAAACTTCAGTTAGTCTGACATTCACCAACACAGTGATGTTAATGAAGAAAGAAAGGCAGGTCAGTTATCCTTTCGCTACTTTATTCCAAAGGGACAATAACTCCATTAGTGGTTATTCATATGCTGTTATATGCAAAACTTTTTCTCCCTGAACATGATTGTTTTCTTTCTTTTTATAGTCTCAAAGACCATAAACTGGAGACTGTAGAGTTGCATGTGAGGAAAAACATAGTTGTTGAAAATAGTAACCTACCAGTTGGAACCTCAGTCTTTTCGGGGAGTCGCTCAGTTTTGGATTTGGTTCTACAGTGTAACTGTACAGATTTTTGAAAATATTTTCAAGATCTTTCCTGTAGGTAGACAGGTTATATATTGTTCTGTGTGCTAAGTAACTCAAAGAGGCAAATTAGTCACAGTTTACAAACTTTGCATTGCCCCTAGTTATACCTTTTGTTGATACAAGAGCATAGTAAATTTGCTTGTCAAAAAATACACATATTTGAAAACCTTTTTGGATTAAAAAACCCAATAAATTACTTAACGAAAATAACTTATACTATCTGATTTGCCAAGAAAAACAATTATTTCCTTTCCCTATGTTTGTTCTTATTCCTTCTCTTCAGTTTTTTTCCCTCCTATACATAGAGAACTATTGATAATTGCTCATCAAGTGATTTAACTTAATTTGCCAACACTTCATAGCTCATCTATGAATACCAAAGATGCCATCAATAACAGATAACACCCTATAATCACTATTGCAGAGGAAGCACAGAGCTACACACTTCTGATGGAATATTTGGGATAGCTGCTAATATTTGGCAGAAAAGCCTACCAGTCCTACAAACTTCTCAAGTGGTCACAACTCTTAAGAGTTCACTGTCCAGTTCATATTGACAGACTCAAACATAACCATGTTAAAAGACTTAAAAGGCACCATTTGAAATTGGAAACTTGTCTCACCTGAAGAGAATAACCCTGATCACACTGGAAAGACACCACATCTCCAACCATGTATCTGTCTCCAATTTTGATCCCATTACTTGGTGTCTGCGGTTCAGGACAAGAGTCTAAACCTATAGCTGTGAAAAATTGACAAGTTTAGACATTCTAAAGAACATAAAATCTGGTTTTAGATACACACAGAATTTCTGTGTACACTGTCTGTAGCCACACTGTATTGGTATGTTTTAGGAAGCTCTCGGGTACCAGCAGCTTGCCTGTGGACAAGCAAGTGGTATTTTATTTTGGAACAACAGTTATATAAGGAGAAAAACCTCTATTCCTGAGTAAATGAAAAGGAAAGAAATAATCAGTGTGACAACAAACACTCCCAACAATCTGCAACCTCAGCTCAAAGTCTCCCCTAAGTTCCCACTGTCTCCTGACTCAGACTCATTCATTTCCAAGTCCAGTCACACTCCTAATTACAGCCTGCCTAATTCAAACTGGGTGCACCCCACTTTCCCATCATCTGTTCAGGGGATGCTGGTCAATACCACACCAAGTGCAAAACACAGGGAAACCAGTGCAAAGTATAACTGCTCACCTCCATTCAATCTGACTCACACGTCTGAATTCTTCCATTCATGTACACACACACACACAGAAGAGTAAATATTCACATCAAATTTCACCTAATCTGCTATTTTTAATGAAGTATCTAAGTATCTCTCCTATTTCAATAGAAGCTAGTTTGCCAAGAGACCGTATGATTTTTTCATGGTCATCAGAAAGATAAACAAAATCTTCTTCATTGCATCTGCCCAGGAAGATCCAGGGATATACAAATATGTTTAAGATTAAGTATAAGCAGCTCAGGTGTTCTCTTTGCCTGCTGTAAGAACTACACCCTAACTGGTTGTGAAGCCAGGACTATTAAGCAGATAAACATCAGTGCACAGGGTAACAGGCAAATGTTGTGAAATTCAGCAATGGCAGTACTTCAATATATTATCAACCTCTGCATGTTTAAAAACTTACTAAAGTAACTGATAACTTCATGCAAGAATCTCATTAAATAAAAATTACTCTTTGGAGACTCTTACAATGATGTATTTTTACACTATATGAAAGCTGAAAGCTAACACAAATCCTAGGGAATTTATAAAGCATATACATTATTTTTTCACTATAAGGCATGTTTTATGCATCAATAATATTGTCCATTACCATAATTTTACAATAAAATTGTATTGCAAAGATGCAAAAAAAAAATAAAAAGTCTGACATTTATAAAGTAGATATTTAACTGACAATCTAGTTTGTAATTCCTGTTCTTAAAAATGTATTGGGCACACGAACTTTTAGATAAAGGTATATTAAAATAAAAAACTGAACTAAAATAATTAGAATCTACAGTCTGATTATACGAGTAGAACTCAGGACCATGACAATGCGAACTTTCTGATATAATTCAATTCTAAATTGTAAAAAAATCCTTAAAGCTTTTGCAGTCCTTATTTTCTCCTCTGAGAACAGTAATGAGAGCTAAAAATAATTTTTTTACTGTAGAGATCTGTTAATGGAAAACAGAAATAACACACAAACTGAGCAGTTGTACTCATTACTTTTGGTCACTGCTAACTTTGTGATTTTTTTTTCTATTTATATTTTGTTATTGAGGAACTTACTTACACACTTTACCAAAAAGATGTTCTCCATAATACTCAGTACTGGCTTTCACCATTTTGTATGGAAAGGAATGTTGCTACTTTGAAAAGTTAGTATTTATTTCAGGAGTCCCCTCTGCAGGTTCACAGAAGAAGATGTAATGTTCCTTTCTCTATGGCAATAATACTTTTGTATATATTGATCACACATTTATTGATCCCATAATGATCCCATATTTGTCGTGTGCAAAACCATGTATTTTGCAACCTATTTCTACGTAACAGATTATTTTTATCTTTTAAATTCTTATTTTCTCTTCTCAGAGTACAAACACAAAGAATACCAAGTAATTATTTTGAAAATGGCTGATGGGCTCAGATCCATGTTTTACATTTCAGAGATCCAGACGGTGATCCAGTTCATGTATAAAGTACCAATGCAAAAGAACAGAAGTACTCAGCTTACACAGATGGGTGTTTATATTTGAACAGTTAAGGAAAGAGCTAGCAGTTTTCAGTTTCCACTTACTGAACCTTCAGCTGAAATGTAAAACCTTACTAGGTGAATACTCGGGCTACGCATAGTGAAATGACTTCATTTCAATGCCTTTCTCGAAGCAGGTATTTTAACAGCTCAAATGAGATCACGGGTATTCATCCTATTGTGCTCCCACTTCAATTAATAAAGCAATGTTTGGGAAGAAATACAGTCTGAATATCTACAATGTCTTTCAACAAACTGAAACGTAACATGGTTTGCTGCCTTCCCAGCTGAGAGCTAGTTCAGAGAACTTGTGTCTTTAGAGTGTCATGGTAGTTATTCAGGTGAAATCATAAATGTATTCATAAACTGCCCTCTGGTCATTATTGACTCATTTGTGGTGCCTAACTTCTTCCTCAAACCACATTATACTACTATCTCAGTATGTGTTAGATTTTTAAACTTTCATGAGGCACGTCGTTAGAAAGTAAAGAGATTTTAACATAGGCATTCATTGAAAACTTACTTTCAGTATCATCTATTTTTTATATAAGAACTGTATATAAAGAAAAAGAAGCTATTTGATGCTGTCTCGCCCTTCTCTAACATCTCCTATAACTCTAAATACGAAAAGCTACCAGAGAAATGTTGGACAATGCACTCTGGAACTACGCAAGTCTTAAACTGATAACCCTTTTCATTTTTTAAGTGTATTTCTGTAATTTTGTGGAAATGTTTTATTATTTATAATGCTAGAGTTATACATTATACAGTTTAAATACATAGATTTCTAGGGATTATATTTTAGAATGAAAATTATTGTGTCATATTTTTTACTAATTTTAAGTAGATATTGAGCATTACAGAAATAGTGTATGAGGCAATCCAACAAATTCAACTAATCTGAAGTAATATTACTACTTATGCAGCATAATCAATTACCTAATTAGCAAAACTTCACTTAGAGAAAATGAGGACTAAATCAAGATTTATAGTGGCATGAAACACGTAAATGTTGTGTAAGTGTTTAACAAACCACTCTGTGGTGCTCTTTGTTGACATACTTCAGTTGATGCAATATATTTTCATATTTAAGGTATCCATTGGAATACATAAACTGCATGTTATGAATATAATAAGGATTTAAGGATTTAACAAAGAAGTAAAAATGTGGAAACAAAGATTATTGATAAGACCACTATTCAGTTTTGGAATACAAATACTTAATTCCTTATGTCAAAGTATCAAATACTTGGTCTTAAAATATTTCTTCACCAAATATAGTTTAGTTTCATTTTTATATCAAAAAAAGTGCATTTGTATTTTGTAGCAGTTCAAAAGATGAGCCAGCCTGGATAGTTCAAAAAATCTATTAATAAAGGAAGAAAAGAGATATTTGAAAGTATAGCACATATTGAACAAAAAATGTTTATGGCTAACTCACTTGAAAAGTGCTTAATATAAATATTTAACTCTGATGTAAATTTCAATCAGAACTGTGCACTAATACTTCACAGATGAAGACTTTAATTTAGCTGACTGCTCATTATGACCTCTGTCAGTATAAGCTCCAGTAAAATGCAAAAAATGTATGAAACACTGGCATTAAAATGTGGCTATTACTTTCTATTTACTATCTCTAAAAACATAATCACGCCTTTTAGAGCAGAAAGTGTTGTCTGAGACTCAGGGATGACCAGGACAACTGAGTGAACTCTGCTCTGATCAATGCATTTCGGGAGAAATTTCAGTAGAAATACAGCAGTATTGAGAATTCTGGAATCCTGACAGAAAGTCCTGTCTCTCCATTGCAGAAAGGTGCAAGAGACACAAGATACAGTTTCTGTTGCCTTCCTTCCAGCAATGACAATAAAGTATTGTCCCTTAGCTTACTCTTCCGTACCAAATTCATGATTCAGGCCAATGCAGAATTTTTGGTAAGTGTCTTCCTGAAAAAAATTAAGCTGAAGATGAAAAAAAAAATCATGAAACTTTCCTCCAATCCACAGGCAACAGAGACAATGTCTTTCTTAGCAAGTAGTGGGGAATAATAGTCATGGATCAATGGACTGAAACATCTGGTGCTTAGGACTCAAAGATCCACACTAAGTGACAAACTGAAGGATTTTATTATTAGCTTTAGCTAGTCTGGTCCTATAGGCAGGCTGCCCATTAGTGGCTGAAGGCATTAGCTGAAATGTTGAAGTACACACTCCTATTTAGTTTTGCATAACAGGAAATCAAACTGCATGCCCTGAAAGCACGGTTTAGTTCTGAGCCAGAGAGTAGTAAACAAACACTGATGTCTAATGCTTTACATTTTTCCACATTTGTTCCACAGAATTGTTTCATTATTTTGCAAGTTGCAGTAAAGGAATTTAGTTACAATGTTATCTCTATTTTAAACTTTAAAGTTATCTTCGCAATATTTTCTATTTTATTTTTCTTATTAATGATTTCTAGATTGCATATTCCACAGATTTTCTGGATTTAAAATGGTCACTTAATCCTCTTCTGTACTTTAAATACCATAGATTTTACTTTAATAATTCTCACATATGCACAATAATTTGTTCATTTTACAGCATAACTTTACAAAATATATCACATATCACAGAAATTTAAATTCAGAAATTATCACAGTTTACTCTCCAACTGCAATTCTTTACTTGCTACAAAAGTTTTGCCCTTAAAGTTTACATTTGTTTCCAACAAAAATTACAGGCTTAGACATTGTTTTGCAATTTATTCACTTCATCTCAAAGTCTATATTATGTTTTAATCACATATCTCTATCACCTGCACGTGAAAAGTTCATCAATCATTATCTTGCAAGATAATGCATTTCATTGAGTTACTGCTTCATTTGGTATCTACTGAGGGATATCAGTACTTTTTCCTGAATCACAACTTTTCAGCATATACACTGGGTTTATACACTCACACAGAAGACACTTTACATATGTACAGATTCACACATACACCCTTGTGTAAATCCACACGATAACTGTCGTTGGCATGAACCAGCACTTTTAATGGTATACTCTGAATTCTTTCTTTATTTAGAGGTGTAAGTTGTATACTAGCAGTACACCACACTTTTCCCGTAGGAATACACAGATGCATTTTTCACTTTCACTGGATTCAGTCTCATTTTATTTTGTTTTCATAACTTCCTGCAGTTTTTTTTTCCTCTCTGAAGTTCTAAACAGCTCAGAGAGTATCTGCATTTCAAGGAAACAGAAGAATAATTTCACCTATAATTAATGTTTAGTTATAGACAAGTGATCAGGCAGCAATTTTGCAAGGCCATGTTCTCCGACCGGCTAATCAGACAACCAGAGCATGGGATTTGCATACTGTAAAACTGATGAGAAATAACCGTGACACAATTATGCAGATCAGACAGCAATGTAAGCAGAGGGAACCGCACAGCTGGGAAGGAAAAAAAAAATAAAAATCTGGAACAAAATATTAGTGATTGCCCAAATCCCTGTCAGCTAGCAAAGGCAATCTCCTTCAGACAGAAAGCACGTTTATAATTACAGCCTCTTCCACTGGTGAGGTACTCAGCAATAATAAAAACATTTGAGATAATTCTGCTGTGTTCTCACCAACCTGTGAGCATTTGGCAGCTGGTTAAGAAGCACATCTGCTATTTTCAGTTTATTTCTTCTCTTGTTTTTGCTCATTTTCATGCCTCACGCAAATATATAAAATACACACTATATAGTACTATACGTGGTCATATATATTTTACTGTACTGGGCATAATTTGCAGGTTCTGGTGGGGGTATGGCAGGGTGTGGGGCTGCAGCGGTGGCACCTGTGGGAAGGGACCAGAGGCTGAAGGGACACAGCCGGTTCCAGCTGGGCCCAGTGGACCCACAGCAGGACAGAGCTGAGCCCACCAGAGGAGCCTGTGGTACCTCTGGGTCAATCAGATGTGCCCCTGCGAAAACACATTCAGGAAGAGGCGCGAGCACCAAGAAAAGGACCAAGTCCAGAGCGGGAGGGGAGGGGAGGGGAGGGCGCCGGAGGCGGCAGCCAGCAGGTGGCTGAGAGGGGCTGGAGCACAAGCGTGCACCCGAGAGGGCACTGAGAGATGGGACCGTGAGGGGACCACAGGAACCACTGGACATCGACCCTGCCTGCTGCGCGGCTGTTGCCTCACCAAAGAGTAGTGTGTGGCGAGGGCACTGGGGAACAAAAAAATCTGTGTGGGGAGAGGTGTCCAGAGGGAAGCAGAGTTGTTTTTCCTACGGGTTCGTTTGTTATTATTTTTCTTTAATACCACAGTCTCTAAGGAATTGTTAATTGGGAAAGAAGTTCAGCTGAAATCACCCAGATCAGCATGGTGGTTCGGTCTGCAACAATCCCACAGATACCTTCTAACGTGGCATCAGGACTGTCACATGAGCATACCTGCATTTACTCCTGGCTGCTGTATGTTCAAGAAACACTCTTCAGAGAGCAAATTACAGGTGACAGCAAGACAAACTAAACTTTCCAGGCCTCACATTGCAGCTTTCAGGCCTGATCTTGCTCCCTTGGAATTAAATGAGGATTTTAGCAATGACTTTGAATTAACAGTATGTAGCAACAGGATTGAATATTCCTTTCTTACAGCTTAGGTATCCCTGATGTCTGGAACTAGCAAGGACTCTTAATTAAGTGAACATTTCTGCATTACCTGTATACTCAAGATGAAATCCAGCAGCTGAAACACTGATATCGGACTGAAAATTCAGGTACAGATTATTTGATGTGCTGTTGAGAAGTGGAGGTATGGTTGTTCCTGAAAAGAGAAATCAAAACATTACTGAAACGCACAGAAACTGAACTAAATGCATACACAAATGTGCAGGTGTGTCTGTTGGTATAAAAAGACAGAAAGAGAAAAAGAGGGAAGGGGGAAGAGAGGACGGGAGGGGTAGATAGGTCAGTAACTGATTCCACTGTATTTTGTCATCATGGATGCTATCAAATATCTGTCCCTATAGAAGTTTTATTACACTTTCAGGGCACCATAATATCAGAGACATGAACTGTAGGCACTCAAGGAAGAAGGGTCTAATATAAATTTATATTTTACACCTTTATCCACAAAAGGAGAAATATTCACTAAGATTTTCATAAAAGTGAGAGTAAATACTGTAACCGGAATAATTTTAAATGTAACAGTAAAATATATCAAGCAGCTCTGAATGTATTTTGTAGGGTTATTCTTAGAAATGTGATTGATTATTTATTTGTGTTTCAGCACAAAACAAGACAACAATCTTACTGTCTGTGATCTCATTCTGTACACATCAATGAAGTAGAATAAAGGAAAACAAAACAAGGAAAAGGCAAACAGAACTGTCTCATTTATCTAAAAGAAGGATAAAGAATGCATCCTTTAGTCACGTACAATTTCAAGAGACATCTCTTCCAGAAGCCTGTGTTTCTAGACCCTGCTATAGAGTGAGCAAAAAATTAGATTAATAAATATCTAGTTTGGGAGCCTCTGAATGTTCATTTCTAACACTTTCAAATATTCAGCTTTATGAAAGTCTACTAAGAAATGACTGATCAAAACAGAAAGAATACTACCTGTTGTTAATTATAGGAGAAACAAACACATAAGAACTAGAAAGAGCTGTGTGTTTACAATAAAGAGTTGAATCTCTGAAACACATATTGTAAAATCTTCTCAATCACCTGAATAACTTCCAAGCCTTGGAGCATTGTTGTCAGCACCGTCATAAAAGTCTAAGGAATCCCAGTTGTGTTCTGTGGCAAAACTCACCACTTGCACCTATGAAGAAAAATGTGAGATAAAAACCATAACCTTCTTCCCCTCTGTATTCAAGCACAAAGACAACTGAAAATTGTAGCCTCTTGGTTTTCATCATGAAAAATTGTGTCTTGCTCTCATTGTCAAAGAGAATAGAAAATCATCATTCCGTGAATAAAATTGCTTTGCAATATCTTTTTTATTTCATTGCCAATTCAGACTTCTAAATCCTGTGACCCTTAGAGACAACCACATATTACCTCTGATGAGAGTCACACACCTGCGAAAATCATCTGGGTATGGAATAGGATTCCCTTATGTGGAGGACACTGAGGGCAAGACAAAACACAGCATCATCAGTTACTGCAGTTTCTTTGGGATTCTCTCCTGATTATGCAGGGCTGAAACAGTCCTGCAGTGATGCATGCGGCTTCACGTATCTTGCTGTTTTCAGTTTTGCTTCCCGGTGAGAACAACCTCCTGTGTTTGGTTACCTTCATCGCTGCCTCATCTCCCGAGGAGAAGCAGTCACTAGCACGCTACAAGCAAAAGGCAGAACATTCACTTCATTCCTTCCAGAGGTGACAACATCCTTCCACTCATACAGCGATGCAGAGTGGTGAGCAGCTAGGCTGCAAGAGGGAGGATGTACCTGTCCTCATACGCTCCCCACGAAACAGAGAAATGCCAGGCTCCTGCTCCTGCTTCAGAGGGGAGAGGGTCTGGCGTTTTTATGGTTTAGTGAAACAACTGTTTAATGAAAAGCATTTAAGGAGTGACAGAAACACAGAGGAAACCCCAACCACCCTCAAAAACATGTACCTTTGTCACTAAGTCAGAGAATTATGCTGCTTTTACTGTCCTTCTGCCTCAATTATTCTTCCTTTTATTTTTTTCTGAAATGGAACAGCTTCAACACAAGAAATAAGCACCAGTTCCAGTACAACTAAGCAATGAAGTTACTTTTCTAGGTGAAATATATGATGATGGACCTTCTTCTATGTGAAAGGAACGTTCAGTTTGGCTACCTATTTCTTGAATGAGGTCCTTAAACACTGTATTTTTTGTATGAATTCGTCAGATACTACAGCCAAAGGGTGACTTTTTTTTTTTTTTTTTAAGTGAAGTAATGGAGAAGCTCTGACTGTTAGCATGTCTTAGATATTTGGAGGAGGCCCACTGAATCTAGTCCCTCAGAAACCTTCAAGACTTGTCTGTTTATTTTTTGGTTCACAAGGGATTCATCTGAAACTTAAGGGTATTGTCTCTGTCAGGAATATTTCTGAAGATATACAGAAATGGAAGTGCAGGCACCTAGGAAATCTTCAGAACAAATTTAAAATTATCTAATATTTTTAATGTGTTCTCAGGGACAGATTGCTGCTGACTACAGTTTAAATATTCATCATAAACCACCTAATTTTAAACATCTACTTTAGTGCTACTGGTGCTAGTTGTCCTAACCTCCCCATGTAGTCAATAAATAGACAGACACACCTTCAGGCAGCAATTCAGAGCCAGTCTATATTAGAGGTTTTGAACATGATACACATTGATAGCTGTTATACCTAAATAGTTTAAAATTCCATCTATGCATTTCAGAGAGAATTATGCACTGGTGATATATTATTTTGATCTCCTTTAAAGCCAGGGAAGTGTCTTTGTTACTTTGAGGGAATAAATATTGGTCAGGAGAAATGTACAGGTATTTTATGCATTTATATAACCACAGAAGCATTAAATAATCAGAGTATCTTGAATATCTGTATTTGCATGCATTCTCAGGTTGGACAAAATCAGTCATCCATGTTTTCAAATGTTGCCTCAAGCAGCTGATTTTCACAGTAATAATTACATGTTTATATATGTATATCCAGGTTTTTTTTTTCCTATGAAGTGAAAAACAAACAAATAAACAAACAACAAAAAAAACCCCAAACCAATTCTGTTGCTATTTTTTATGTCATTAGTAAGATATAAACCAAAGCTCAATTGTGAAAACAGCAAAAAAGGTGTGATGACTGCTAATGTATACTCTGTCTTACTGATCCTCTGTGAGCTGTATTCAGTTTGCTGTATCAGGGACTTTATCTTCCTCAGACCTAGCATTGAACGCCAGGCAAGACTAAAAGGATCAAGCATGAATATCACACTTCATGAATGTCCTGCTTCAGTGACATTCTGCAGATCCAATTACAATCATACAGCTATGCCCATGAAACTGCCCCGTTGTCATTACATTTATACAAGCGTAAATGAGCAAATTATTCATGACATCATAGAATGGAGGAAGGGTGTTCCCTAGCTCAACAAAAAAAACTTAAGAGAACTAGGCAAAAAGCAAACAGTAAATACATCTGTTTACTATGACTCTGGAGAAAAAGAGTATCATACACATTAGACACCTAACTTGAAACCAAAGTTAGAAATTTAATCACCTAGTACAGTCTGTGATAAGAGATAAACACTTCCCAAAAAAAGCAACAGTGACTGCCTAAGTCAGGACACCAATTAATGCCCAATTTCAATCCTCTAAACCATGCTCCTTGTGTTTAACTTACATGACCGATTGTATAAGAAATTCTGATTTAGCTTATTATATACTATTGTTAATGGACATTGGTGGCTTTGAAAATTGAACTCATAAATGTTATCATGTATGGTCTTAGGTTGTATTTGTGATGATTTTACATTTTTCTTAAGTATTTTTAGTTATTTAAAACAAAAAATAGATTTTTTTTCTCAATGCTTATAAAGCAGCAAAGTATAAATTCACACTATTTCTAAAACTTCTTTTGACACAGCAGAATACCTTAAAAGATCTGTGATATAATTATTAGAAAGCTTTAACAAGCTGTCCACAATGTGTTTTCTGATTTTTTTAATGAAATTTTTACCTACAGAAACTGAGCTCTTTATTTATTCATTTTCTACAGCAGTTATATTTTGAACCAAGGGTAGACATAGAAAACTTGCTACCTTGGTTTCTTGATATGCATTTAGCTAGGAATTCGATCAGATGGTGCTTAAAAGTCCTCATTTATTTAACTCAGCTGCCTTTCCAATAACCAGATTTCTGTCAGTCTCTTTAGTGAACTCTAAAGACTGAGATATACATGACTCAGCTTAATGGATACTTTTCTGCTGTATTCCATAAAGTTTCTAATCTAAATTTTAGTAAATGAGAATTGTGACAATATTTAAAAGGACCAGTTCCCATCCCACACTGAAACGGGCTGAAGCATTCACACCACAATGAATTTCCATAACTATAGAGTAAATAACAGAGTTTCTAGGAAAACAAATGTAACTTCTCCATGGAAGCAAGCCATTGAATTTCATTCTATTAGAAGAGTTTTATCCATTTTGGGAGATGAAAAAAAAAAAATACCAGGAAATCCTATTTCCTCTGGCTTACAAGAAGTCATTGAGCTATTGATATAACACGTTAATTTATTGGTGATTTTCTTCTAAGTAAAAAGTTATAAGTGTATCTTTTAAGATTTTTGTAAATCTTTAACTTTTAATAACTGCATGAATAAAAAAGATGTGCAATTTATACCATTGTGAGAATCATTAGTGAGATAGAAAAATCTATAAATAAATGATTTTTTTGTGCTCTTGTGTCAGGATAAACAGTTTTAAACATGACAATAACAAGCAAATAATAGGCATACTTACCTGAATCCCAGCTCCCTCTGGTACTGTGATCTTCCATACACAATTCAGATTGTTGTCATAAGGTTCAGGGTAACCAGGAGACAAAATGGTCCCTTTGCGCTTTGTTAAAATCCCACCACAGGGCACTGAAAGGAAATGCACAAGGCAAGAAAAGAAGTATGAAGCTTCAGAAGTGAGAAAAGTTATTATAAAAGCTTACACAATGTTCAGCATACCATGGCTGAAAACTTTTGCTAATTTATTCTACATTAAAAAAATATATTTGTTTCAGGAAAACAAAATCTTGTATCTCAAAAGCCTTCTTTTAAATGACCAAAGAAGAACAAAGAAAATTTAGAATTATGTCAGTTTTCTACCTGACAGAATTGTGCTCATATTCTTTTTTATTTGACCTTTAACAAAAAGTGAAATCCATTCCACTGTCTCCTAGCAATCTTACAAAAATAAGGCATTTTTTAGGGGTTAAAAATGAAGTTTGAACAGTTACATATTGTATTAGTAGAAAAGATTAAAATATGCATTAAAAAAACACATTCTTTCTTAATATTGCTGCTTTGTTGTTGTCTAAATAACTAATAGCATCAGTCTCAGCTCCTTGACTGTTCTCTTTGCTTGTGTGAGTTATCACATTAGTAAAGAAATTGCTAAATGTTTGCAAGACTGCACTCATCATATCCATGCCCATGGATTAATAAAAGTGTTATGCTTGAAATAGGACAGAGGCATTCAGTACCATCAAGTTTCTTTTCTGAATATGCAACTTGAATGTATCGTGTCTAGATCGTTAGATGCTCTAACAGTTACAAACAACATTACAGCTTAATCTAGATACAGATAGTCTGTGGGTATTTAAGAAGTTGAAGGAAAAGACTGATGAGATGGTTTATCAAAACCATTAGAAGCTAATGTATCCTATGCAACATTACTAAGTTCTGAATGGATTTCATTAGATACAAATATGAGGATTTAGAAAACAACTCGGAGAATGCAATTTATCTTAATAATGAATACTGTAGCTGTATTTTGTGTGGCATGTAATTGATAGAATCTGCTGGGAACTACATGGATAAACTAAAAGCCAGTGTCACTTAAAGTGTTTAAAAAATTACTCATAACAGGATGAACAGACAGAACGATTGATGTCTACTATCTGTAAGAAAATATTCAAGCATTTGCTAGACTTAAGGTAATTTAATATGGTCATGTCTACCATTTCAATTATTAAAGTTCAATTATTAGTTCAATGCAATTTTTACCTCATGTATATTTTATCACCTTTACTGGCACAGTGATTTTCAAATACAAGGTGGCCTGTAACCCTCAGTTCAGCTTGCCTAGAGACAGATAGCTTTCTCTTCCACAGACTAAATAATGCNCAAGGGGGTGTGGTTCTGTTCCCAGCTATTATTTGTGTATAATAGCTGGTTAATAACATTTTATGACTATCACCCCAGTGGTACTTAAGTCTTGATTTCTATCAAGATTTTAGTGTATTGGAGAAAACATTTTATTTTACTGAAAACCACTCAGGCTTTATGATACACTGTCATCTGATTAGCACAGATGATTCAAAATCAACTTAACAAAAAAATGTTCCGTATTTGCCTTTCCTCTACTCATCTAAAACTCTGCTTATGTTCTTCTTACTGCTGGAGTCAATATCTTTATATGTTTTTTGCAGTGGGTTAGGATGATTTAAAAAAAAAATCTGTTCTCTGTCAAGAAAAGTAAAGTAACTAATTCATACATATATTTACTGTTTTGGTTGGGAATGGAGTTCTTCAGATGTCTTCATCCTCAAAATGAATAGTTTTCAATGTTATTAAATTTGCACAAAATTAATGTATAATGCGGTCAGTACTGAAACAGATGTTACAGGTGGAAAAGTTTGATGGCATTGCGAAAACATCTGTGCAAATGATAACCTATTTTAATTCCTTTATAACTGATTTTTTTACATACAAAAAACCCAAGACAAACTCTAATTAAACTTAACATGTAAATATACCATATTTGCCTTTTTCTCTCTTCACTGTGGGGCTTTTCAGCACAATCACCAGACTTCCAAATGTTGGTGGCAAATCAGCTTTATAAATGTCAGTGGAGACACATCAATTTAAGAATTTAATTTTGAGAATTTAATCTTGTATGACTCGAACCTGACAAAGTATATTTTCTGATCTGAAAAATTAGTGGGTTTTTTTTCTGTCACGCAATGAAATATCAGAGTAACTGCTTCTAAATCTTTAATATAGTAGCATTCTTTCTAATAGTTTGCAGTATCTTGTTAGAGATCTACAAGGTAAGAGCATCTTAGTCTTGCCAGCAATCAGGCACAAACCAATATTTCTGAATTTTGATTAAGGGACAGCCAGGGACTGTCGCTGATGTCAACATATAAGGAGCTAACACATAATTTACAACAGCAGAGTATGTTCATGAAACTCGTGAAATGTCACAGCAAGTTTAGAATAGAAAGGGGAATAAAATCTCAACCTTGAATGAAGAAGAAAATGAATAAAAGTCAGGAGGAATAAATACTGTATAAATGACAAAGGAGGAACACATTCAGCTAGAGAGAATTGTCTACACTTTAGGCAGTAATTAGTTCTATTCAAAAGCCTTAAGAACTCACCAACACATGTAGGGAGTGAATCATTCCACTGTGCCAATGCATTTGGTACTGTATCACATCTAATTGCTGTTGACCCATGGAGGATATAGCCTGGACTGCACTCAAAAAGAACCAGTGACCCAACTGCAAATTCATTTCCAATCCTTTTTCCAAATCTCGGTTCAGGCACAGAGCTACACTGAGTTGCACTTGTTCTTGGAACAGCTGCAAACATACAAACAGTTGTGGATTCTTAATTTCAGATTTGGTGGAAGAATACAGATTTTGAACCCCAGATATTCAAAATGACAGGAAGCAGCATTCAGCTATTTGCCAGTTAGTACTAGTTTCATAATCCTCAAATTAATCTTCACAATACAGATTGCATACTTTGCTGTCTGAGTTAATATGTAGAAGAGCATAACACTGATATCCTTGCCAAGATTAAAAGCAATGCATAAAATCCACACTGAAACCTTTCTAAAATGGCATTGAAAAGAAATACTACTGTGAAATATTCATCTAATAAATGGTTTTAAAATAACATTTATGTGTTAGATAGATATTTACCTCTATTCCAGTGGATTTCTAAATGTGCATTCTGACTGTCAGATCAGGATTTAAATGTAATGAAAGAACGAATTTCAGTGGCAAGTATTGATGTACAACCATTTCTGCATTTGACCCATAAAAACACAAATAATGTAAACCAAGAGAAGTATCTTAATAACAGTAAGATCACTGATTCACTTACAGGTAATAACACTTAAAGCTCTTCATATTTACGTTCAGAGATAAACCAGCTTGAGCAGCAAGACGGATCTAGCATTAGTCAACCAGATAAGCAAACAGAAACAGCTGCTTTGTATAACTGTCTTCTTAAATTTGGAACCTCTCTTATGCATCTTAACTGTTTGATTTAAGCTTTAAAATACAGACAAAAGAATTGTCCTAGACACTTTTCAAAACATGCAGGAATAGTGAAACTTGTTACATTGGTCACAGGCTAATAGGGTCTTCTACATTCACAGTCTGTTCCTGTCTGCTGATTTACAATTTGTGATGAAAAGAATAAATGTACACATTTTTCCAGGTTGTCTCACCTTGATAAACAAAATGAAATCCTTTAGCTGTTATTGGTCCAACTGAAGTAAATCTAACCGTGATCTGGTTACCTGAGCTCAATGGGAGGGATTCACCTACTCAAACAAAGCAAATACAAAGCTATCATAACCACTTTTTACTGAAGAAGCATTCGAAATATCTGTCAACATCTTTGCAGCTAGAAACCTCAAACCCAGTTCTGCTTCAGTACACTTTGCAAGATATATCTAATTTCAATATTTTATGTTGGCAGTATTATGTTTTTCTAGAAAAGGGGGACTAAAACTCATCTTGGTTACTAGGAATATTTTTGGGGTTTTTACTTTACCAAAAAAACCCCAAACCCCATACCTCTTTTAAATGAGTCAATGTGCACGTAATCTATACAATTTTACTTTGCTACAAAGAAATGCTCCTTTTTTTAAATATATTACCCATTTCAGACTGTCACCAGATAAAAGTCATAAAGGCAGAGTAAGAAGTCCAAACCACTCACTGTAATAGTTAAATATCAGAAGAAAAAAAATCTAAACAAAACAAAACATCCCCAACTTTGCTTCATTTTATTAGTGTGAAGAGTTTTGAGTGATTAGGTAGGCTCCTAGTTCAAAATCCTGATTTTATATATTTGCCTGAACTGAATCTAAATAACAATCATCTTTTTTTTTNTACATTAATGTATTGTTTGAAAAATATTTAAATAACAAATGATATTTATCGATTGATTTCTCTGATCACTTAATTATCTGTGCTGGTGTTTAAAGTTATTTCCCATACTGTTATAGCACTAAAGGGATAAAAATGTAATTCTATATATATATATATGTAAAAGAGGCAATGAAGGTACACAAGCAGTACATGTACTCATTAAAAGATTCCAGTATTGAGGGAACAAAAACATTTTTTCTGGTGTTGAATATACTTTCAAAATCTCTGCTCTCTCCTACCCAACAAACATGCAATTTATCAGTGCAACATCCTCCTTCATAATTCTAGGCATATTGCTATATATTGTGTTTTATTAATTAATTTTGTTGATGAGTAAGTTTTGCTTACCTTGGAATGTCTCCGTTTTCTTAAGAACATTAACATTCACTGCATCTTTACCTTTGTGATCTAAATGAGCAACTGATTCAAAGCAACAAACACTTTTTGGAATATATATACTGAATCACAAAAATTACTATTTTTTGAAGTTATCTCAATTCAAGGATGTTACTTTTGCATTTAAGTTCAAAGGTCTGTGCAGCACACTCACATCACAGTTGTTTGCACTTTCAATATAAGTAAATAGTAAAAAGAAAAAAAAAATTTGGATTCATTCTGGTACTAGTACCTAGAAAACATTTCCACTTTAATTTTATCATCATTAGTAGCAATAGAAGGAAAAATGGCTTAAAGAGTACAAACGTAAAAAAGTGGATGTGATTAAATATTTGTAGGTACTGGAACACCTATGAAGAGAAACAGAACTACTTCTGGTTCATTATCCAGGTTAGACATTTTGGGATAAATATTCCAATGTGTTGCTACCGGATTATATATCTTTATGTGATAATTTTGTTTTTTCTAAGGGATAAAGCTAGGCACCTAGAATTCTTCCAATTTATACAGCCTTACATATTTAAAAAATATATTAAAAATGTGACAACTTCAAATTGTTGACCTTTTTATTTTTTTGATTGATTTACAAAAAAGGGCAACTCCACCTTGCCAACTCAAGATCTTATCACACCCTCTTTTCAAGAAGAAGTCACATTTTTTATAAGACAACCTCTTTTTGAAGGTAAAGACTGGATGTTATATTACAAAATGTTCAAAAAAAAAGTAATTTAAAAACATTTCCAAATATTTTTGTCCATATTTAGGAGGAACCATAAATGAGAAGCCAGATTATCTACATCATTTTTCATCCAGTTTCCAGAAAATTAAATATTGATGTTTTTTACTAGCTCTGTTTATTTTTAAAATAATATTTAGCTGCATTCAAGTCTTCTCTTCGGTGTTGCTAAAGATAACTAACAAACTTAATCTAGCTGATTGTTTCTACTACATCTGTACTTTTATCAAATATTTTCATACTCAATGTATTTCATTTTGCCACTGTGCCAAGTAAAGTTCCTTGTGACTTCCGCTACTGTTTCCCATTTCAAATTAACTTGCAAACTATGTATGAAAAATTCAGGCAAGTCTTGAGGCACAACTTAACAAGCACACATAACTATTATCAAGAGCTGTGTCCTGGAAAAAACTGTAAAAACATAATTGATAAGATACATTCATGTTGTAATGGGTTATTATAAAATATTTACACAGCAATTGTACTATATTATGAGCCAAATTCAAAGGTCTATTTATGCATTTCATAAGTATTTCAAGGTTGTTGTTGCCTCCAGCTTTGTCTTAAGCACCTTCCTGTCTAAGTATAACACTGAAGAAAGTGAACAAATATGCGAGTTAAAATCAGTCATTTTGGAAAGAGAAAGGTCACTTCTGGTGACTTTTTTTTGCTATCATTTGTGTATTTCTTAATAAAATAAATGGAAAATCTGAGAAGATACTATAAAGTTATCAGTAGTTTGAAATCAAATACATTATGAAAAGATCTAAGGGGATTAATATGGCTAAGCCATCACAAAGCAATGACAAATATGACCTACTGTCAAAAAAGTGATTAATATGGAATAGCAGCAAGCTCAAGTACAGAGTTTTATCATCAATTTATGTTGATGTGAGGGTGACAGAGCACTGGAACAGGCTGCCCAGAGAGGTGGTGGAGTCTCCTTCTCTGGAGACATTCAAAACCCGCCTGGATGCGTTCCTGTGCGATCTGATCTGGGTGTTCCTGCTCCGGCAGGGGGATTGGACTAGATGATCTTTCGAGGTCCCTTCCAATCCCTAACATTCTGTGATTCTGTGATTCTATTTAAGTCAATCAAGCTGCTTCCTTAAGTCAGGCAGGAGTATGGTGCTGCCAGTAGAGGAGATAGAATACATATCCTCTTCCTTCCTCTTTGTGTGCCATGATACTTATTTTTCACTAAATGAGCTGTGAAATATTGTAATACATCAGTGACTGACACCTGACCAGCTGAGATTATGTCACAAGAAGAGAAATTATGATTACTAGAAAAAGAACAGTTCATTATTCCTGTGCTTTTTGGGGGTCATCATTGTCTGCCCCTTTTGGCATGTGTTTATTCTGTTCATTTTCTAGTATTTGAAAATAATTTCTTTAAAAACAAACCAAAACAAACATAATTTGAATACCAAAAATATCTGCTTCAAAATTAACAAAAATTGATAAAACATAAATATGAGTATCCAGTATAATCTGCCCTTGGGAAACACATCAAAAATAATTACCCAATCTAAATAATGATCAAATCACTTTAACTGAAGAATTTGAGGGGTGATGTATTCATTTTTTTTAAAATTACAGATGAATAATTATTCTCTAAAGAATGGCTCACTCTCAATTATTTGCTATCACCTGTCAACTATCATGAAAGACTGAAAGCCACCAGTCCAAACTTGACATCTGAAGTTGGGCTGCAAATTATTCCTGAATTTATGTTCATCTTGGCCTTCACTGCATTGTAGCAAAGATAGTTAAAAATAAAGTATCTTTTCCCCTGTAGTTTGTGGCTCAGGTATTTAAGTGTCTTTTATTTTACAAGATTAACAATGGTAGGGTACCTAAAGAATCTTTCCTCTTTTCCTTTTCATAGTTACAGCACTAATTAATGTATTTCCTCAAAAATAAACAAAATACATTTCTATGCTTTTATACTTTTCCATTTGTGTGATTTTTTTTTCTGTCAAATTTCCAAGCAAACTGTGGTTTTAATACTGCCAATTTAGGAAATAGAGGCAAGACATTAATTCAAAATATATCAGCACAAGCAAGCTCCCTTTTAACCATGAAAGAGCTAGATAAGATAACTTTCTCTGCCTCTAAATATCTAGACATTTCTATGGCCTTCATCACTATAACATCTGGATACTTTTAATGAGTTTGGAAAGCATCTAACAACAGATGGAATTGACACAAAATAGTTGACTAGTTAAAAATTTAATCAAAGAACTTTTGGTTTCATTTTTACAGTGAGAAATAAACATCTAGAGTTTACTTCTGTCTTTTAATTGACCTGTTTAAAAAATAAGAAAAAATACTGGTATAATTTAAATAGTGTCAGATTGATGAACAATGTTCTCCATATTATTCTTATCACAAAATCAGAGAATAACAGTCTAGTAGACTCCAGGGATCATCCAGTCCAGTCCTCTTGCTCAGAGAAGGGTCATTTAGAGCAGATTGCTCAGGCCCATGTCCAGTCAGATTTTGAACATCTCCAGGAATGGAGACTTCTCAGCCTCTCTGGACAACCTGTTCCAGTGTCCCATCTCTCTTGCAGTAACAGTTTTTCTCTTTTGTTTAAAGGAAATTTCCTGATTCAGTCTCTGCCCATTGCCCCTTGGTCACTGGGTACCACTGAGAAGTCTGGCTCTGCCTCCTTTGCTTCCGAGGAGTTCATATGAGATACTCCTGCACTTTCTCTTTTCCAGACTGAACAGTCCCAGCTCTCTCAGCCTCTCCTTATATGTCTGATGCACCAGTCCCTTAATCATCTGCATTGCCCTTCACTGGACTCACTCCAGTATGGCCATGTCTCTCTTGTACTGGGGAGACCAGCACTGGGTACGCCACCCCACGTGCATCTCACCAGTACCAAATAGAAGAGAAGGATCACACCCCTCGACCTCCTGGCAATGCTTTGCTGAATGCATCCCAGGAAGCTGGTGGCATTCTTTGCCATAAGGGCACATCACTGACTCATATGTTCAACTTGGCATCCATCAGGACCCCCAGGACCTTTTCTGTAAACCTGCTTTTCAGCTAGCTGGCCCCCAGCCTGACTGGTGTACAGGGTTATTCCTCAGCTGCAGACTTTTTATTTCCTTTTGCTGAATTTCATGAGCTTCCTGCCTTACAATTCCACTGAGCCTCTGAGGTCCCTCTGAATGGCATATGGTCTATCAGACACTCATCCAGTTTTGCATCATCTACACACTTGCTGACAGTGCACTCAGTCCCACCATGTAGGTAATTTAAGATATTAGGTGGCACTGGCTGCAGTATTGATCCCTGAGGTACACCATGACTGACTTCCTGACAGCTATCCTTCATGCTGCTGACCACAACCCTTTGAGTTTGGCAGTTCAGCCAGTTTTCAATTGACCTCACCATCTGCTTATCTAGTCAGTACTTCATCAATTTGTCAATGAAAATGTTACGGGAGACTGTGTCGAAAGGCTTGCTAAAGTCAAGATAAACAATATCATTGAGTGCCCTCTACTCAACCACCTAGGCAGTCATCTTATTGTAGAAGGCTAACAGGTCTGTCAGGACTGATTTACCTTTTGTAAATCCATGGTGACTACTTTCAATCATCTTCCTGTCCTTAGTATGTTTGGAGAAGGTGAGAGAGATTGCGAAAGAGACTATCATGGTTTAAGCATTGTTTTTACATAAACTGAAATGAGCATTTTATATAAACCCTCCTGATGAAGCTGAGGTGTTTCTTTCAAGACTGAATCAGCACTTACAATGATAGGTCCTAGTAACTGTCCTGACTATGGAAAAGGAAAATTAAATCTGTTAGTTACAATATGGCCCTATTTCAGAACAGAAGTAAAAAAATCTGTTTCAGTCTGGGCAAGATATCCGTGGGCTGTATCACGGTTATTTTCTACAGTAATATCACCATTTCTCTTGTACCAAATTAGTTTTGAAGAACTGAAAAAAGGTCCAACAAAACAAAACCTAGATAAAGCAATCTGTGTTATGAATGATAATTTTTAATTGTGCTTGAGCATGGTCTTTTAGATAAATCTTTTCTACTTTGTTTAAAATAGGTTTTTTCTGATTGTGAACAAAAAATTAAGGTGTTCAGGTGTCTAACAATTGCAGTATGCACACGAGTCTTATTACAGAGCTAGAGGACTTCCTCAGAATTTTAAGTTACTCTGCAGGAGCTAACTTTTCATAATTTCAAACAGAATTTCTGTCATCAGACTAAATGATCTTTCTCATAACAGCATGTAATATTTATTTCACAATAAAAAAAAAATTGATTCTTCATCAGCTCCACTGACGACATCCTGTCTTTGCTGTGATGTTTTTCCTATCAGGAACTATAACACCTTCTTTTTCCCGAGAAAAAAAAAAGAAAAAAAAAATAAGCAAATTGTTCAGAAGCTGCAGCCTTCTTAAAAAGACAGAGAAAGAGAAACCTCTCACTACATAAATGGTCTCCATGGTGATTAAAAATAACAAGTGCACACTAAGAAGCAAGAAGTGAAAACTTCTCACGCATCTTAACTCCCAAGTCTGGAGACCCTGTTCACTGTGCTAAGTGGCAAATCATGGCCAGTCAGCTAAATGATAAATGACAATGGAGCAAAGCCATGTTTTTCAGGACTCAGGCATAACTGCAGGAAGCAGAAAGCAGAAAACTATCATGTGAGATTGTCTCTCATTGAGAAAGACTCAGCAACGCTTTACTGATCTGATGATCAGATTGGGCTCATCAATCAAATCAGACAACTGCATTAAGATCTGACTACACTAGTATGATGGCGATCACTGTAGCTTTCATTCCAGGAGTTTCAGGATTATTTTTTTTTTAATGAAGAGGAGGAGAGGAATTATTTCTTTTTTTTTTTTNTTTTTTTTTTTTTTGTGAAAAAATAAAAATTGTTTAAATTTTTCAGTTCTTCTACCATTTCCTTCGGATGTCAGCTTCAAGACACCTAGAACTAGCCGTAGAGCAGCCTTGAAAAAAAAAATGCATGAATGAACAGCAGAATATCCACATCTAGAAGGATTTTAAAGTTAAGGTCTGTTATTTATTCATATGAAGTAGCTTAACATTCATGCACTGCAAGCCAAAAGTTTTACATAAAACCATTTAATCATAGAAACTACATTTAACAAACTCACAGATGCTAAAGGTAGAAAGGTTTATTATGACCTACCACTGTCTTAACTTATGATAAAAGGAGAAAAATCATTTTACTATATTGTCGAAAAAGTCAGAGCCTACCTACTGCTACAAGTTATATCTTTCTACTCCTGCTGGAACATCGCCTTCCTCTGTGAGTGATCCATGTAAGTATTTAGCTTCATCACAAGCAACACAGAAGAAAAAATGTATGAAGCTTTCCTTTGTATTTAGGATGAACGAGCTGTGATGATGGACTGATTCAATTTTTTTAAATTGAATTATACCCATGTAGACACCAAAGAAATTGATATTCACCCGCTTCTGCCTGAGAAAAATGTCCAGTTAAACTGCAAGATAAAGTGAATATATGTTGAGCTCTTGGAAGATAAATTGTTCACTAATCACTGAGAAAGTTTTTGAAGGGAAAGACTGAAAGATGACATCTTAAAGAGATGATCTTACAGAAGTCACCCATATAAGAGTATCACTTTCATTCTCCTCCAGGCTTCAAACCTCCATCTCCCTTTGTGTTCCCCTCTTTGCATAACTCACATTCCTCTCTCTTGGCCTGACATTATGCATATATGTGAAACCCTTTATGGATCCGCAACAGCACAATAGTAGAGGCTAAAAAAGTCAAACAAGTACATTTTCTTTTAAATACTACAGATATTAGATTAGATTTATTATATAATCTTTGCAATAACAATAAATAATACTAGTATGTTACGTCTCTCATGTAATAAAGAAACCCAAAAGAAATACCACACCATCCCCCCTTCTTTTCTTTATGTTTGTTTATTTCAATTTGACTAAACTAAAACTCAAGCATATATTATCATTGTTTGTTTAAACAAGTAACTTTGGTTTATTTATCCCTACAGTCAAAAAAATCTCTCTTACAATTTTGACTACCTTTAAAGCTCTTATTATTGACTGTATACCTAAAATCTTGAATTTATCTCGTCTAAGCTACCTAAAAGTTAGATAGCTTTTTGGAGCTTATTCCTTGAAATTTTTCCTGAAGTAGAGTGAATCATACTCTGGAGAGACCTTTTTCCGGTAACTAGAGTGGGAACCTGGACAACTAGTGTAAAGTAAATACTCAGTTTCTCATGGCTGAAGAAAGCTGAGATGAACCTCATCCATAATGCTTTGACCTTACAGACACAATTTATTCTATTTGTTGTTTTACAAAGCAGTCTTTTAAAAACTTGATTAGAAACTGAAGACCTGAAATTATATCACACTAAATAAAAAAAAAAAAATGTATGTCAAATAACATGTGTTTTCATCTATGCACAAACTTGACGTGTTATAACATGTCAAAGGTCCAGCAATAGAAGAATTATTTTCTCCACAGTATACTGTTTTGTTCTTTTTTTAAAGAAGGAAATATGGACATATGTTGGGAAAAGAACAAGGGCAGAGCTCTAAAAGAGGGTATGCTGCTTTTTCATTCAACATCAATATAAAAGCATTCAATTGTATACTAACAAAGAATCTGCCTTTCATGACACTTATTATGCTATATTTTCTCTTGTGTGCTTATATGTAATTACTTTTGAAAGTGGAAGAATAAGAAGTCTCCAAAATTTACTTTAAAATATATAAAATCCATGACCCATTCAAATACTAATAATTTAGACTGGGTTTTAATTCAATTAATGAGATTCAAAAATTATAATGAACAGTATAATGCAATACAAAATAAGTTGATATATTTTCCGGGGGGGNACAGGTTGCCCAGAGAAGTTGTGGATTATGTCCCATCCCTGGAAGTGTTCAAGATCAAGCTGTATGGGTTTTGAGCAACCTTGCCCAGTGGAAGGTGTCCCTGCTCACTGCAGGGAGGACGGGACTGGATGACCTTTAAAGGTTGCTTCCAACCTAAACCATTCCATGATTTTATGATAAGCAGAGACTACATGATTATTTTTAAACACAAATGCATTTGTAGACTCAGAATTACTGATGGAGATGAGGCAAACACATACACTAAAATACTAGTATGGATTTACCAACACTGCTGAAAAGTCTTCAATCAACCCCATAAGTGGTAACCAGTGCATCAAATAATTTTTAACAAAAACATTCTTTCATAAGTATTATACTTGCTAACCTTAATGCTGTATTTTTCTTTGTTAATTGTTGCATTTGTTTACGATATTTCTTTCTTTTTAAAGAGCTCACAGGAATTCCTAATAACATGGTTATTCCTAATAACTGTGGTAAACTCAGTTTCTTTGCCTCTTTTATGAAGACTTCTAATTTGTTTCTGGTGAGTTACATTCTGGAGGAACGAAGTAAACTTGGATTGTAGATGCCCTGAATGTAAAATTTACCATTTTTAATAGGGTCCAGGCAACATTAACACTAACACTTAGCTGGCCTTACTTTGAAAAGGAAATAGAGAATTCAATTTAATTAGATTACTCTAGAACAAGCCCTCTTATTTACATTATGAAGTATATTTGGGGGGTTTTGCTGGTTTGTTTTTGTGTTTTTTATTTTCTTTTCTTGTTTTTCCAATACAATAATCTTTGGAGGAAAAGTGACCACAAAACAACTAGAAAATAAATTATGAACACGTTATTGTAAAATTTAAAAATCAAAACCACACAGAGTTCTATCCAGCTTTTTACATTAGAAGCCAAATTAGAGCAGATAAATTTTTGAGTTATCTCCCTCTTATTAATCTTAACTTCTAACCAGATAGATGAAACTATAAAACACTATTCATACCTGCAGAAACCAATACAAAGAAAAAACACTAATGAATAGAAATAAGTTATATACCAAACCTATAGTATCTTATTTCAGAATTAAGGACAGATAAGAAAATCATTAAAAACATTTCTAAACAAGGTACAGAAGTCGAATATGTACTTTTTCTCGAGGCCGTCCTCCCACACAAACATATTTTCTATAATTTGAAGCATTTATATTTATAGGATCATTTATACAATTAAAACCCACATTGTGACCACCCAACTCTAATTCACAGCAGTCTAATCACATTCTGAGTCAATAGAAAAACAAAAAAAACCCAGATAGACTAATTTAAAATAGCTTTTTTAAAGTATTCTTAATAGGAAAATACGTTTTTCTATTTATTCTAATAATTGCTAAAACAATATTTCTAACTAATTCAGTGAGCAAGTGCATTTTAATGCTTGCTGAAGCTGGTATTCATTCCATTTATTTTTAGATTCTTAATTGATATTTCTAAATTAGGGGACTATTAATATTACTTAACTAAGCCAGTCTTAAATTGAAGGAGTTGTCTGTCTTTGTACCATGGTTTTAGAAACACTTTATGATAATTTGTTCTTAATTTCTCAGCAAAGTTATTAAAGGTGGATGGGAGGAATTTTAATCTAAGTTCTCAGCCACAGAAATCACTAGAACACTCGTGCCCTCTACAAGCCTGCCAGAATATACTTACCTAGTTTAAGTATTTAATTTAGGCATTAATCTATACAAATTCAATTTACTTCAAGTAGTAGAGACATTCTGCATTTTTGCTTTAAGCTTAAGACACAATATGCATTCATGTTTCTAAGTCATTATTAAGAACACTGTCAATGAGAACTAAGGCAATGAGTATAAGCAGATGTGCATCAATTATTGAAGATAATGAAGCAAAGGGAAATGTTTCATTTCTTAGTACCCAGGTATTAACAACAAGTTCTTTTCATTGTATTGTCACTTCTACTTTTTTCCTCCATTTCTTAATAATCTCAGATCACCTGGAGGATCCTCAGTTTTGAAGCATAATAGGCATAGTCCAACACTCCTGTTTATTTTAAATAGTATCCTCTCTGCTTTTGTGGAAAAGCTGTTAATTAAATCCTAAATTTAAAATGTACTTATTTCCTTCTCTCCAGGCCCTTATATAAATAAAAGACTATTCTTTGCCATTATGATGTGCAAGTAGGCAGCATGCTCTGAAAGGGAAAAGACAATGAGGTGGCACACTTCTCTCTTAGGCTCAGTAATTGTAGCCTGCAGCTGACATGTTTTTTGATGGTCTCCTGTAGCAGGTGTGTGAACAGGATGGAGGAAAAAAAACTCCAAGACTGTACAGCTAACAGCTATTGACATCTTATGCTGAAAAAGCTACTATTCAAGGATAATAATATTCTGAGACCAGTTGTGTACATTGCATGATCTGTGGAAACTTTTTTTGTTTTATGAACAAAAAATGAGTGGAAGAAGTTAGAGAAAGCACAGCATAGGAGGCAATTGCTCTACTACTAAAAAAGTGTTCTGAACTGTGTCTGCATCTTGGAAATGTGAAGATCTTGCTAATGCTGAGAATGAGAAGAATTTTCTAGTCCTGCTTCATTGCTTTCTTATACAGTTGTTTATTTGCTTTTAGAAAACAAATCTGAATCACACTTTTATAGCATCTGTCTAAGCAAGTTTTTATAGAAAGAAAGAGGAGTACACTTGTAAAAGTAAAACATCTGAATTCTGTTTATTGCTTATTTTGATATTAACAGTCTCTGGACTCAAAAAGAAATAAGACATGCCTGCAATTTTTTGTTGGTTTCCTGTAGATTTTAACAGTAGCCTATACGTAACAGAAGAAATATAGCTAGAGATTAAGAAAAAATATTTTCCTTGATGGTTCTTGGGATTGTAATCACAAAACCATTCATAAAACTATTATCTCCAAAGACACAAACAACATGAAGTTCAACTCAGTGGCACTCTACAAACCTCTTCAGTATGGTTCTTGCAAGAACTGATTTCCAATATAAGAAAATTATAACCAAAAAAGTAGAGTAAGGGAACATAAGATTGGCTAATGAGGCATTTAAACAAGGTGCCTAAATTTGAACGCTGGCCTCCCCTTAATAAATTTGCAGTTAAGCCACTCTCTAATGCTTATATAGGGATCACAGGAATCCTAACCTCTTAAGTAATACACATAATAGAAGGAATAAACAATTTTGACTCTGCAATAACAACAATAATAATAATAAAACAATGTTATTTCATCTGAGGTACAAGTAAGAATAAAATCTTATTCAGCTACCAGGTTTAACTCAAGCTACCTTATTAAGTAATAAGGGTTCTAGATCTAATGGAAAAGTCACTTTGAAAAAGCAGTTTGGTTCTTCAATCACCTCTCAGCTAATTTAGAGATATTAAAAGCACAACAGCTTTCTGAGTATAATATTATCTTTCATTATCCTACTAGTAAATGTTATTGTTTAGATCGAATGATTCATCAGTTCATTAATCTGAAACAAATTATCACTTCAGCTTACTGAATGGTGTGGATGACAAGTAACACTCGAATGATTACTTTTTTCTTTTCATTAGTAGGCAAAACCAAAACAACTGCCAGTGGAAAATAAGAAAACAAAATTAGGAAACACTGAAAAATTCCTTCATATATTCCTTTCCAGTCAGTCAACCTGAGTCTGTAACTGAAATGTGAACTCAAAACTTAGGGAATGTTTCAAAGTGTTTTAAGAGGCATATGAGAATTTTTTTTGTTTGGGGAGAAAGTGAATCCTGTGTAACTATAAGTTTGTAATTTTATTTTTAGCAGAATATCAGCGCAGCAGTGATAGAAAATGCATCCTAAATATGATGAGAATGTTATTATTGAGATTTTTCTTTTCTTATTGAAATTACCATATTTTCATTATTTTAATTAACATATTTTATAATAATTAATGGTAATAATATTATAAAGTTGTAGAAATTAACAACTCTCTTTGAATTTATGTTAGTTGATCTGCATTTATCAAAGTGATATGAGTGAAACTGCTTTGTAATCCTGAGTGACTAGTGGAAATTGTCTTCATCACAGTCAACATATTAGAACACCTTGTCTTTCAGCTGAGAATTTACCACACATTTCAGTACATGTAAAAATTATCTGAATATAAAATATCAAAAAGCTTCACCTGTGAACAAAACTAGGTGACTATACAATTTTGAGGCTCAGTATTACCATCACACTGCTCCTTTGGTCTGTATTTTCTAGTGCACTTCCTATTTCAGTTAAGAGTCTGATCTTTTAAACTACTGCCAAAATCATTAAATGATAAAACTGAAACACCTCTTTCACCCATGAGATGAAAACTTATTCTCCTCGGATACAACCCAAAGATGCTGCACCTTAGCATGAGCTAAGACTTCTCAGATCTGGTTTTGGACAGTATGACAGGAAATGAAACCACCAGAGAAATCAGATTGAAAATCTCATTGATACTATGACATGACAGCTTTCAGTTACACACACCCTCCAAAAAAAACCCCAAAACCCAAAAAACAAAAGCTCACATAGTGACAGATGCTACAGAAAACGTTAAGCCCAGATTATAAGAAAATTGAAATACCATATGTGTTAAAAGTACTGATTGGGATTCTTTTGAAATGATAACGTATATTTCTATTTTAACAATAACTATATTAATAAAGAAGCCCAAGCCCAAAAGTTAAGTACCTGTGAAGTTCGTAACTATGAGACCACCTTTTAGAAAGAGCTTTACTAAGCCAAAAGAAAGACCATTGCCCCAAAAGAAAAAAAGGAACAAAGAGAAAAAAAGCCATACTACAGTAACATAAGACATTTATGTTCCTCTTACACATTGCCATACCAATACTGACTGATCTGATTTCAACAGCGTGATATAAAGTCACCCAAGAGGAACTTTCAACAACTTATCATCAGTCCTGACTAACCAGGGAGGCCCTAATTGTCTGGAGGTTAGCAAATGCAACACCCACCTACGAGAAGGGCCACAAGGAGGATCCAGAGAACTACAGGCTTGTCAGTCAGACCTTGGTCCCAGGGAAGGTTATGCAGCAGGTCATCTTGAGTGCCACCACATGGTACATACAGGACAACCAGGTGATCGGGCCCAGTCAGCATGGGCTTGTGAAAGCTGGTCCTGCTTGACTGACCTGATCTCCTTCTATGACAAAGTGACCTACTTAGTGGATGAGGGAAAGGCTGTGGGTGTTGTCTGCCCAGACCTTAATAAAGCCTTTGACACCGTTTCCCCAGCAGTCTCCTGGAGAAACTGGCAGCTCATGCCTTGGATGGGTGCACTCTGTACTGGGTAAAAAACTGGCTGGATGGCTGGGCCCAAAGAGTTGTGGTTAATGGAGTTAAATCCAGGTGGTGGCCAGTCACAAGTGCTGTTCCCCAGGGCTCAGTACTGGGGACAGTTCTGTTTGATATCTTTATCAATGACCTGGACAAAGGGATTGAGAGCACCCTCTGTAAGTCTGCAGACAACACCAAGTTGGGCAGGAGTGTTGATCTGCCTGAGGGTAGGAAGACTCTGTGGAGGGACCTGGACAGACCGGATCAATGGGCCAAGGTTCAACAAGGCTCAGTGCCAGGTCCTGCACTTGGATCACAACAGCCCCACACAACACTACAGGCTTGGGCAAGAGAGGCTGGAAAGCTGCCTGGCCAAAAAGGACGTAGGGGGTGTTCCTCAATAGCCAGATGAATATGAGCCAGCAGTGTGCCTGGGTGGCCAAGCAGGTCAATAGCATCCAGGCTTGTATCAGAAACAGTGTGGCCAGCAGGACTAGGGAAGTGATTGTTCCCCTGTACTTGGCACTGCTGAGGCTGCACCTCAAATACTGCCTTCAGTTTTGGGCCCCTCACCACAAGAAAGACATTGAGGTTCTTGAGTGTGTCCAAAGCAGAGCTGGTGAAGGGTCAAGAGCAGAAGTCCTATGAGGGATGTCTGAGGGAACTGGGTTTTTTAGCTGGGAGAAAAGGAGGCCGAGGGGAGACCTTATCACTGTCTACAACTGCCTGAAAGGAGGGTATAATGAGGTGGGTGTCAGTCTCTTTTCACAGGTAACAAGTGACAGGAAAAGAAGTGCATGCAACACTCATATAATCATTTAGAGTTGGGCAAGTCTCATTAGCTGAGCTTTCAGGAAGGCTTTATCCTTTGACCACATACATATATGCATATACGTATATGTATCTATCCATATGTATGTACACTACTTTTCCTGTCCATACCATCACTTCTTCTGCTATTTATCCCTTGTAATCATCGAATGATATGGTCCTCTTCCCTTCTCCTGCCCAAATGACATAACCCAGGTGGAACCTATCAGTAACTCTAGGACTACCAGCCTTCACTGGCTTTGCACACCTGACCCCAAAACAGAAATTCATCATCTTCTCTAATTAGCAACTCAAAGACATTTCCTCTCACCAAATAGACAGATTTTGACAGTCTTTTACTGACTTCTAAAAATACATTTCAAATTTTGAACTCTTATTAAAAGTGTTCTTTTGCTACAAAATGTGTGCAAGAGCCTGGCTTCCAGGGTTTTTTTCCTCAGAGGATTTAATCACATTTTCCTGAAATTTACTGATGTTAACAGAGTAGATGCAATTCAGCTTTATCCCAAGTTTAACTATAATCTTTCTTTATAAATGTCTATAAATAATTGGATACAAACAGCAAACAGCTAAAAACCCCAACATTTCTTCAGTGAAGTAGCCAGGACTGAAAATTAAAGAAACGCAAAGCAAAGTTAAGTGAGGATTGTTAACACTTTTTTATTTGTTTTCTAAACAAAGGTAAATCCAGGGCAATCACTGAGAGAAATCCTGAATCTTTGAAGATTCTATCTGTGTACACAGTGGTGAACTCAAAACATCCGAGTCAATACAGATGAGCTTAATTGAGAGAGGAAGGTTTATATTTGAAAGAATATAATGATGAGGAAAGGTAAGAATGGATTATAGCTACATGAGCAGGGCCTAACACTGAAAAGCGTTATAAGTTCCTTGATTCTAGCCTGATCCTAACAAACTCCTTCCCTGAAATATAGCAGATTACTACATGATGGAAACTCCGCAATGGTCACAATGACTTCTCATGGATTCCCTTCCCAGGTTTCTCTGTCTCTCCGAAGCTTCTGCATCGGGTAGTAGACACTTAGAAGTTCCTCAGTTGTCCTGTTAGGAAGACTTTCTTACTGATTTTTACAACTACAACGGTGGCAAAATGCAGGGAAAAAAATGAAAAAAAAGAAAAGTCTGGTCCAGAGGTCTGTATCTACTGATTACTGAAAATACATTTAACTTTAACATTTTTCAGGTGATTTAAATGAAAGCTAATTATATTTATGAACACCTACGTAATGATGACTATGCATTCCTTTTATGAAGCCAGGAAGAGTTATTTCCAGAACTTTAGCATCTGAGTTAAAAGGCCAAATCTACCAACCCCACTCGTAGAACACCATTTGCTTAGATGAAGTCTAGACTGGTTTGTGGGGATGGTATGATCTGCAGTTTCCATTATTTTGTATAGCCCATTAGTTAAAGAACTAGGTGAGTGTTTTACGGTTTCTTTAGCCTGAGGGAAATGGAAAGCTCATTCACTTCTACCATCTGAGAGGTGTACCCTACCAGACAAACTATATCTTGTTCTAAATAGAAGCACTGTTAACCTTTCCAGTTGCCTGGGTTTTTATGTAGTCATATATGCAAAACTGATGTTCAAGAATAGTCACAAGATGCAAAAGCTTTTTTTTTTTTTTTTCCAATCAGGAAAGACTTTCTCTTCTTGGTTATTTTGTTATCTGTAATTCATAGGAATAAAGAGCAGAATTGTAATTCCATAGCCTAGCCAATCCTTGAAGAGTCAGGCTCTCTAGACAGAGCTTACCTGCTCCCTTCCTGGCTTCATATGCAGCTAGGTGAACTCTAAGGAGGACTGTGGCCTTTTTCCAATAGGAGGAACAAGGATGGCTACCACCTAGTGCAGATGTTTGTTAGACAAGAAGGCAGGATGCTCCAGAATCTCACAAGTCTGCTGGTCAGAAGTAAGAAATTTTGTACCACCTAATCAACCCCACACTGGCCAGGCTTAAAGAGTAAGAAAGCAGTTTTTTCACTCATACAGACATTAAAAGTAAAAATGACACCTTCATTAATAATGTAACTATATGTTGAAAGGATCTAATCAACGGTAATGCAAGCTTTCGGTATTGTGCTGCTAAAGTACTTTAATCCTGTCCTAAGAAGTGGACCCAACAAAAAAGCAGAGTTGTTTAGAAAATCTGCCACCACTCAGTCTCCTGATAATAGGATAGCAACATGCATTGGAAATCAAATAAGTGACAAATGTAATGTAGTCTGTCCTCTGTCATTTGGACTCAGGAACCTAGACTAATTTCAGCGATTTTAATAACAGCCTTTTTGTTGAACAAGGTTTGATAATTAAACATTTGGAGCATCTAGAGTCACACTTCTCAGAAAACAACAACAACAACAACAAAAAAACCAAAACAAAAAAATATCTTTAGAACTCATTCATCAATTCATGGATGAATCATCAAATTATTTTACTTATTGTGAAGCCATGAATTTCTTCGAAGACCACAGATGTGGTCTTATCATCATTCCACTTTGTTATTAGGCTATTGAAAGGACATCTATGCAGTTGCCATATCTTTATAGTCAAACTCAATAGCTTAAGCTATTTAGTGGACTGGAATAAACTGGCCATTATTATATTCAAAGCCATCATTAATATTTGAGCCAAAAACCAATCAATTTTATTGAAAAAATCTAAAAGCAGCATTGAAAAAGTAACTTCAAATCACATTAAGCAACTAAAACAGTAAATTTCTTCAAATTTTTTTCCAAAATACATTGAATAGTTTGATCTCCTTTAAAAGTCACCCTCTGGTGACTTTTTTATTGGGATCTGCTCACTTGGCAAGTATGTTAAACACTGAATCAACTAATGAAATACTCCCCAGCTGTGAGTTTGTGTATATAAACCTGTCAGTCCTTCCTCTCTTAAACCTAGCAGATTCATAGATAAGTGGAAAGTGATGTGAAATGACCTTCTGGCACTTCTTTAGATTATAGAGTCAGCACCTGACTAACACAAACTTGGCCTTGAATTAGAAAAGCAAACTAGAAGCTAATAATTTACAGCTGATGTTTACCTCTATTGTCCCAAAATCTTAGACTGCAATCTCAAGCTATTTTACGGAGAGCAGGTAACACAGTAATTCACGTGTAGTTAACAGTATGACAAAAAAAATACTATCTACCAGGTGTGTTCAATATACAATATATTGCTACTAGCTTATTCATATGTGAATTAAACAGTTGGTATTGTAGCTCTGCATTTGAAATACAATGAAAAACACAAATCTTTGGTGTAACCTTGTTAAAACTTGCAAAATATTATTCAAATAAGGAAATTTTTAAATCAATGGGAAAACAAGTTCCTAGTTTGCAAATGTAACCTAAATTATTGCATTTTAATTCATTTTATACCAAACTCTGTCAATATTTATATTTTAAGTAGCACTTTAAGGTACATTTATTTTATATTCCGGGGGAAAAATACTGAATACTCACTAAAATACCAAAAAAACCCAAAAAACCCCAACAAAAGCCAAAAATCAAGACATATTTCCAACATATAACTAATCTCGCCTTTCATTTTCCTTTTCCAGATGGCAACATAAATCCAGTATGTATTCATTGTGTAGACAGGCTATAGGCCATGGCTTCATGTTCCTGTAGAATATCTAACATAATGCACTCCATCACCTGAAAGTCTTGGGCATGTGATTTAACAACATTTAAACAAGCAGGAACATTATTGTCTAATATACACTTAACAATAAGACACGGTTTTTGTTTTCCTCCAATGTTAGATCTAAAGGATTTGAGGACGAGGAATCACTAAGTAAAGCTTGAATTTGCATCACCCAAACTCAAGCCCCTAAATGGCTGCTAACTGAAATGCATCTAAAATTGTCAGCCTGAGCATATACTCACAAGGAAAGATCACAAAGCTGTGTGTGCGCAATGTGGCTACTGGAAGGATGTGGATCACACTACCAGCAACATTCTCTAATTCATTTAACGCACAGTAGCTGCCAGAACAAATATGACAAAATGAAGCTGTGCTGTTTCTTTTCCATTACAAATAATTTATCTCCTTCTAACAGTTGCTGATAGATGTTTTAGATGGGATGAATCACACCATGTGAATATGCATCTCTCTTTGTTGACTGTAGCAAGCATCTGAATGGCTTAGACTAGATATCTAAATTCCATAGTTAGGTACCTAACTAAAACAAGAGGAAATGTATCCTACCAAGGGGTTAAATTACAGGTATACACACCTATTTGCTTTGCATGCAAGACTAAAACATATGCACATATATCAGCAATGTTTAAGGGCGGCTTTTCAAGACAAGAAACATTCATAGATTTAGAGCATAAACCATGTAGATTATACAGATTAAAACACAAGACATGTCACTGCATCTGACTCCAAAGGTCCAGATCTTACACTTATGGATGAAGATTTTTTTTTCATTAAGGTTTTTATGTCCATTTATTTTGCAGAAGATAGACTTTTAAGTTTTTCTTATGTTTCTGGCTTACCACCTGTACATTCACAGAATCACAGAACGGTTTGGGTTGGAAGGGACCTTAAAGATCATCAAGTTCCAACCCCCCTGCCATGGGC
>VZTO01006403.1:63177-77699 GCA_013400615.1 Syrrhaptes paradoxus
AAGAATATAAGCAATAAAAGCACTAAAACTAGAGAAATAAGATTGTCAAAAAGCTTTACTTCTCCATAACCCTATTTCCTTCTTTTTGAACAAATGAGTTTTACTGAGTTGAATAAATGAGTTACTACAACAAAGACCAGCCACACTGTCCCACTCCAGCACTCATATCATTATTAAACCAGCAGACATATAATAATGTGCAAATTCAAGGTAGAATTATCATTCCACTTAAGTCAATGCCATTGACACCAAAAGGAACAGAATTTCTCCCTTAAGTTTTAATAAAACTTAAAGTAATACCACACAATAGCAATACTTAAGTTAATAGCTATATATTCAGTACACAGCATACTGTGGATCATTATTTACAAAGTCCACATTTTTTATACCCCTATTCTTTTTTATTCCTACAGGTTATGCAGTTAAGCAAGGTATTTGTGATTTTACAAAACTACTAGTATACTTAGAACAAAATAAAATTAAAAAAAAACCCCAACAGCTTCTTTTAAATAAACAGACATTTTTCCACAAATTAATTTAATTTAACATGCATAATTTGTCAAACAAATAAAAATCCAGTTTAAGTTTTAGAAGTTTTTATTCACTTCAGTGCAGCGTCTTATACTACAAATTATTAGCAGTTGTGTATCTAAAAATCAACAGTGACTTTTGAGCTATATCTTTACTAAATATGTAACACTTCTGATGTGTTGACGTTGTAGCACTATTTAATATTGATAACATACTGTAATATCAAAGTGATGTACCAGGACATTTTTTCTAAATCTAGGAAAACAGAGAAACTCATTATGTTTGTGTCATACATAAGAATTTAAGAAAGTCAGTACACTTTCAGTGTTCTTAATTCTCTAAGGTAGAATTACTATTTAACTATGTATACATCTAGCCAAAATATTAAACAATATTCGAAAGGTAATGTTATCACAGCTGGTATAAAAATAATCACACAAAATAATTTCACTGACAAAAGCACACAGATTTCTGAAAGTGATTAAACTCAGCAGTTTTTTTCAAATTAAGAAAAACACAAAACACAATTTAGCACCTTCAAAAATCTGAGCATTCTCATTAATACTAAAGTCTGATTAAAACAACTTCAATGTCTCTAAAGGTGAGGATAAAGCTATTTTCTTTTTAAAATTTATATTAAACAACTATATGACATACTGTGTGAAACATCTCAACGTTGTTTTCCATATGTTGAATCCCATGAAAGTAACAAACGTGCACTCATTATCTAGTGGGCACACAGCTGTTCACATAAGAGGACAAGAGACACAGTACAAGGCTGGAAGGCAGGGATCCTTTACGTGCAGACTCTCTCAACAGAGTTGCCTGCAGCCTGTGCTACAACGTGCTCGGTACAGGTTGGACTTAGAGATGAACTGTGTCACTCTGACACATGTAAAGTTTAATTTGCAGCAACAACAAAATATTTGCATTGAGTATTTAATATTAATTTATTTCATTTGGTGCTCTCATGCTGGACTTTTTCACTTTGCCGTTTCTGAGTTTACCTTTCCCCTTATGGTCTGTCCCATTGTTTTCCAATAATAACGACACTATCCTCACAAGAATTCACATTCATAGAATCATAGAATAGTTTAGATTGGAAGGGACCTTAAACATCATGGAGTTCCAACCTCCGTGCCATGGGCTGGGACAACCCCACGGGCAGGGACACCCCCCACTAGACCAGGTCGTTCAAAGCCTCATCCAATACCTCATTCCCAGGTCTCAAAAACAAATAGTATAAAATAATGTCAAATCAAGATGTAAGCACACAGCTGACCTTTCCAATCTGAGAGAATATTTAACTTCATAAATCATTAGGTGGTAAATAATTTTGTTCTTATATCAGCAAGACTGTCCTCCAAGATCTTTCTGAATGTATCAGGTAGGATGAAAAAGTTTATTTGATACTTTAGAAAACTCAGAGTTCACTGACTGCATTTCCTTCCTTACTTTTTAGGAAATGCCAGAAGTTTCAGGAAAAGGAGATTCTACCCTGACCATCATTAAGCATTACTATTCAGAAATCAAAGATGGATCCAGGGACATGAAACCATAGGTACAGTGAATTACAAATATTAATTTGATACAAAAAACAAAACATAATTTTGCCTCTGGAAAATATCTAGTATTGAGTTGTTTGCCTGGATATAATAATTCCACTACCACTGACTTTCACTTATGTTTATTTCAGCCATACAGGTCTCATTGCCTTTGTATCATTTATATTGCAGTGATTTATTCCGTTTCCTAATATCTATGAAGTTAAGACTGAGGGCTGTGAAAATCAACCTCTAATCATTCTTCTGTGCATTGACAGGTCTACCTACAGTAAAAATTGTAAGAATCATCCCACCTACAAATGTAAACTGTATCTAACCCAAAAAAAAGCAACAAACACTGAGCATTGTTTCCCTAGGAAGAACAACAACGACAAAATCCTCCAGAGTAAAACAAACCAGCCCATCAAAAAAAAAAAAAAAAAGTTCAAAAGACAAATGGTATTGTCCAGTGTAATTCTCCAATACCATTCCAGTATTTTTAATAATGTTTGCTTAGACTCTGAAATACTGCATTACTTTCTGCATTTATTTCTGCTGTACTTTATTCTCTGACATATAAAAATACTCCTCAGTATGCTGTCCTTGTCCAGCTTTCCAGGATCAGCAATGGAACACTAATTGGAGAGAAAGGCACTTGACTGTGGTAAGAATGTGATAAGAATCAGTGTGTGGATGCATTGCTCACTGTTTCCTGAAAACACTATTAAGCCTTAATGGAAAAAAGTTCCTTTTCTGTGTGTGCTGAATTTACTGTAATGGTATCTTGTCTTGTCAAATAGCACTGCCTGCAGCCCTTGAAAAAGCCCTATCATAACAACAATGAAGTATCACCCACTCTGTATCTTAAATTGGTAAGCTTTTTTATCTGGAAAATTACCCATCTTGATCATTAGTATTCATGCATCTTTGTCAAAGAACTAAATTCTCTCTCCTGATGGCAATGCATTAGTAAATAGAGTATACATAAATATGCATAATATAAAATGCATTACCGTCAGCAGTGATACCTTTTCTCACATTTCAGCATACACTAGTTGTAAAAAAAAAAAGTAGATCATCTCCGCAAAGAAGCAAAATCACACAGCAGAACCACAGATCCCTGTGATCTACACCTAGCTACTGCTATAAAGTAAAATTTTCTATAGGTCTAGCAAAACATTACAGGGTTAAAAGCCCCTGCCATGTGTTTATTGCTTGTGTGTTTTCCATCTGGAAAAACTTCAGTAAAAGAGCTATGAAGAATGGACTACGCAGGTATGAAATCAATCTTGGATCTCTTCATCTTTTGAAAAAAATATTTTTGCTACCAATTTCTTTTTTTCATCTTGAAGCTTTTAATTCTAACTAATGCTCTCAGATTAACTACTTTCTATTCTACAGGTAACGTAACAGAACTCAATTGTAATTACAGATTTAAGTGCCATATTGCACCATTCATTTTTAAGTAGCATTCCCCCATGCAATTAATAGGGAATACTGGTTAAAAATGAATGACACAATATTGCTTTATGTCATGCAGATAAATTTGATTACACAGCTACAAATACAATAAAAAATGAAGGACAAAAGTACATAAACTCTTCAGAAAGAGGAAAAATATGCTTTGAATATCCTATCTGCTGATATGACACTGACTTTTTATCTAATGGGCCACTGTTTCAAACCCAGTCTAGGATAAAGTAGTCATCACAGATACCTAATATTTAGTTGGTCTAAATGAGTAGGTTAAAAAATTATTTTGGGACATGATCTATGTTTTCATAATTCAATATATTAAATAATTGATTGTTATTTTTCCTAGTCTAATATAACACAATATCATTCTTTTTATTCTTTTTAATCCAAATTATCTTTTTTCAGTTGTCATAATTTATTGCAGTGGTTAAGTCAAGACTAATATACAAGTCAAAAATTATTAAAAAAATGAAAGAGAAGCTCAGGCCAATATATGTTAATCGTAATTGAAAGTGATTAGTTAAAACAGAGATCAGTGAGAGCTGGTGAAATCCTCTCAAGAATTCAGAAACTTATCAAAGCAGGGCCTGAATCGTTAACAGAAAACGGATAAATGATTAAATTATAAAAACAAACAAACAAGAAAAAACAGAGAAATTATAAGCAGCAACTAAATAAAAAAAAATTAACAAATGTAGAAATTCAAACCCCAAAGCAATTAGGTAGATGCTGCAGAAAACACTTAACAGATCAAACACTGAATGTGAGTTTCAGTACAACAGTGCTGCAGACAAAGACACCTTTAAGCTAGGCGTTAAAGTATTAGACATAGAAGTTCCATTCAAGAGCAGAAAAGCCTCAGCAGGAATTTCACATCAAGTTTTGGGCTTTAAAATCTACCAGGAAATTTTGAAATAATTGGTTTGGTTAAGTCTCCAAAAGAGAAGAATGTGATCATGCCCAGACTGGTCACTTTTTGATCGCATAAATAATAAATAAAGAGTAGATAAATTCATTTTTTTCTTCATCCATAAATGACAGGACAAGAAATAGCTGCCAATAACTTTAGTAAAATCAATTAAATTTAGATATTCTCATAACAACTTTTGTGAAGATAGTGAATTCTTTGGTGATTCCTGGAAGAACAAGACAGAATAGGTTGTGTAGACAAGAGACAATGTCCAAGCAGACAAGAGACAGTACTTCACCTTTTTATAATTTGTTAACTATCTCCATCACTCCATATTAATTGATTATTGCATGAGAAAGGGTACATTCCATTTTCTTGGTGCTGGCAATGCTAAAAACACAGACTGAACAGTGATAGTGTGATAGGCTGGGTTTTCTTCTAGAAGAGGATAGGATAGTCTTTCATGTTGAAAGGTAAAACTCATAAAGAAAAAAAAGTTATGAATGAAGAAGCATAAAAAGGAATAATTCCCAAACGCTAATTCTTTAAAAACTAAAAACTATCATAAACTTGAATTATAAAAAAATTTGGAAGTGTTCAGAAAGATGCATAATCAAGAAAATATGCCTTATAAGGAGAGAAGCAAGGAACTCAAAATCTGTGTAGTGTAGCAGAGAAAGACAACTTGATACATTTTAAGGAAGACCTTTCAAGACCTCTTTCTTTTCAGTAAAAAGAAGCAAACAAAATTTAGCAGAAGCTAAAGCGCTTTAACTTTCAGCTTGTGCTTTTGTTATTTTATACATTTAGATAAATATGTGAAATGCAATTAATCACACAACCAAATTATTTCTATGAAATTTATTTTAAAGTTCATCAACTTTTACCTCTAAACCCAACAAAATCAGCAACAAATCTGATTAACTTTGTGTCTTCAGTTGAATTCCTTGAAATCTTTAAAACAAAACTAAATGTCTTTCTGAAGGTATGAGTAGCAGATTTTATACAGTTGAATATGAGATATGCTTTTACATTTGGGGGAAGAAATACGAAGGAGAACTGTTTCACCCTGATTTTAGGAACAATGTTCATTAATTATCATTGAATTTCAATTATATTCCTTTTTTCCTTACAAACTGTGGTGCACAGAATTTTAAAAAAGTTCTGCATAGTTTTCTTAGGTACAGAAATCATGTATTGCCTAAAATTAGTTTACTAAATTTACTCATTTTAGCCAAGTGTATGGAAAGTCTGAAATAAATTTTTTTTTGTATGAACTGAGAAGTGGCTTCCACAGCTGAAAAACAATAACTAAATAGAAATGTAAAAATGCTTTTCAAGTCAACCATCTGCAGCAAAGCTTTGACATTATATTTAAGGAACTTCTGGAGGGAAACAAACAATCGTTTTAAACCAATTTATCTACCAACATAGTAAATGAATAAAAAATAAGAGAAAAGAAAATTGGCAGTAATAGGGTCTTCTGGGGGAGACTGTTTCAGGGTCTTTCAAGTCTATTTAGATGGCAAGAGGAAAAGAGTTACATATGTAGAACCAGAAACGTCAGAGACTAACAAAGCCTAACACATTTTTTTAGCTACAATGACAGAATTGAGACATTGACTCATGAGAAAGTGTGAATGAAAGATGTGTAGGGATTTACAAATTTCTTCACAAGAAATAACAATCCTTTCCAACCAGACAATTCTTTTTTTCTTTTTTTTTGGAGGCCATACAGCCTCTATATTATTTGTTTATTCATCTGTGCACTCTTTATATCTAAATTATATTTCATTACTTATTTGGTTTAAGAAAGAATCATTCCTGTTATGTGGTGAAGAGTGTGATGACAGCTTCTAAGTAATCTGATAGACAATGCAGTCAAGGTCTCGTTGAGAATATTTTTTGCTCCATAACCTTAGCGGACAAGGACATACTTAAAACATCCTTTCATTACACATGAAAAGAAAGATACAAATATGGCAGGGGGGCTGGAACTCGATGATCTTTAAGGTCCTTTCCAACCCTAACCATTCTGTGATTCTATGAGGATGAAAGTAAAAACGATGAGCTTTCTTACAACTCACTAACTTTATGAGTTAATTTAGAACTGCACAAAACCAAGAATCCCCTTATTACCAGAGATCTGGTAAGATATATCACCTCCATAATATTGTTTTGATAATAAACTCTACTATTTTAGGGGTGGGGAGGCTGTAATGAGTGTACTACCCATCCAAAAATGTTTGCTGTTGTTGCATGCTGCCCATCTGCATGTCTTTAGAATGTCCCTATACACAAATTAGTTTTCTTGCACTACCGGTGAATCACAGCTGCTATAATCTTTTTCTTGAATTGTAAGAGAATATTATTAAAATATTATAATGAAAACCTGGAATTCCTTAGCTTTCCAAGCGATTGATGATCACTTGGTTTCCCGAGTGAGTTCCAGTATTTTGAGCATGTGTGCTCACTGTCAATTTGAAAGGAAACTACAGTTAACGAATTTAATTCTAAATTTGAGATCTGACAACTAATGATAAATTAACCAAAGCTGCTGTTATCTGCTCAATCTCAGCTTTGTTTGCCATCATTATTGATTATGTTTGCAACACAGACTTTTAAATAAATTTTAAAATAAAAGTCCCCACTTTTCAAACTCCTTGCCTTAAATGATTGCCCCTTTCAATTTTCAACTGGCCTTGTAGGTAATTAAAATTATCAGTGGATTCATACATAGAAAGTAAGTATCAGTTTGCTATAACAAACTGTTCTTAAGAGAAAAAAGTCAAACTACTAAGTTTCCTAGAGAATAAAATGCCACGGTATATCCAAAACAATATTAACTCTAATAAACACAATTCTGTGGTTAAAAGGGAAAAAATACACTAAAATACAAACAGTAAGAACAGCAATCTCAATTCAATTAGTTAAATACCTGCGTTAATTCAGAAGGTTTATATAAGGCCGTTCTCAAAGCAGTAGCAAATTAAATACGACAATTCAATAATACAACTGAGAGAACAAGAAATACACTGAAACACAAATAATCCAAGCAAACAACAGCACCAAAGCCAAAGCATTGCTGCTTTTAGATACATACATGTAAAGGAACAAAATTAAAAAGATTTCCCCACAGGATGATTCATCTCACCCTTAGTATTCGGAATAGACACGTACAAGTGCTTGTCTCTCTCAAATGGCAAGAGAAATGTCCTTTAGCTTATTGTAGATAAGGCCACATATTCAAGTTTCTTAATTCTAGATTTCTAATACACAGGTGCCTTATCATCTGACACTCTCTATGACCAGCAGAAGGAAAAACACATACTGTGGATAACTCTAGGTCTCAGCTACTAACCAACATGTTGAAGAAGATGAAGTATCAGACTAAAGACACACATGAGGGACAGAACAAAACAAAAACCCCTCAAAAGAACAAAACCATACACAATCCATAAGTATAATCACATTCACATTAGAAACAAACAAAAATGATTAATTCATCCCAGAAAGGGAGGAAGCAGGACTCAATTCCTGAAACACAGGAAAGAACAGGTTAAGAAACAACTGTTAATAGTAAGATAAACAACAGTCAAAATAACTGGCCTATAGAATGAACAGTTATGAGTGCAAGTACCAACTAAAAATATAAAATAAAATAATAATACAAGATTGGCCTTTAAAACAAGCAAACAGACAAAAAAAAAAAATGAAAACTCACTGATCTAATCTAGACTGCTTTTGCTATAGCTGGTGGAAGTGGTTTTACGTGTGAAAGAAATACCATTTCTGTAAAAGCCACTTACTCTAACATTACCAGCAATGTCTCTACCTGATATTGAAGAGCAGTGTAGCATGTGAGCCCATATTAAGACATTTCAACCACTGGTTACAGATTTACATAATATCAGACTAAGAATGGTGGTTTTTATTCCGGTGGCTTGACCTTGGCTAGACACCAGCTGTCCACCATGCTACTCTATCATTACCACTCCTCAGCTGGAAAGGGGGGAAAAAACATAATGAAAGACTCATGGGTTGAGATAAGGACAGGGAGAGATCACTCACCAATTACTGTCATGGGCAAAACAGTGTCTACTTGGGAAAATTAATTTATTACCAATCAAATCAGAATAGGGTAACGAGAATCAAAACCCAAATCTTCGAACACCTTCCCCCAACTTCTCCCTTCTTCCAAGGCTCAACTTCACTCCTGATTTCTCTCTCCCTTTCCCTCAAGCAGCACAAGGGGATGAGGAATGGGGGTTGTGGTCAGCTTATCACGTTGTATCTGCTCCTCCTTCCTTCTCACATTCTTTCACTGCTCCAGTGTGGGTCCCTCCCATGGGAAACAGTCCTCCATGAACTTCTCTAGTGTGGGTCCTTCTCACAGGCTGCAGTCCTTCAGGCACAAACTGCTCCAGCGTGGGTCCCCCACAGGGTCACAAGTCCTGCCAGCAAACCTGCTCCAGCCTGGGCTCCCGTCTCCACAGGGCCACAGGTCCTGCCAGGAGCCTGCTCCAGCACAGGCTTCCCATGGGGTCACAGCATCCTTCAGGCACATCCACCTGCTCCAGCATGGGGTCCTCCCCGGGCTGCAGGTGTATCTCTGCTATACCGTCACCTCCATGGCTGCAGGGGCACAGCTGCAGCTGTGACTGCTTTCTGATTATACTGTATTTCTTGCTGATTCTAGAATGATTGATTTAAAGCAAGATTATTTAATTAAAGCAAGTTTACAACATTTATATTTCTAATTTCTAATGTTCTGCGCATATCCATTGCAAGTCAGGCTTTGGGCACACATAAGGAAAGCAAAGTCCAGGACAGCAGATAGAGTAAGAAGGAGTAGGAAAAAAAGAAACACATGAAAAAGACAGAGGTCATGGTTTAAAACAACACAGTCCTGACAGTTTCTGTTCCAAGTTTATACAGGGATGACAATAAAACTTGGAAAGATCCCAGCTTCACAGTTTTCACCAGATTCCAAAGGACATATTTCTTTCAGAGCTGACTTTGCCAACAGCAGTAATGTGAGCTTGTAAGTGTGAACACACATTCAGATGAACATCCAGTCTATGTGTGACTTTTAGTCAAATTCTGAGTCCATTGTTAAATATTTACCTTTTTTTTTTTACTTAGCCTTCCTTTTGATTTCTTTAACTTTCCTTTCATTCCTTTATATTTAAATGTAAAATGAATTAAACATGTTACATGTGATAGATTTGCAATGAACTGTACTGGTTAGAAATGGTTTGAAAATTTAAAAAGGAACTATTGATGGATACACAAAAACCAAGTATCTACTCTCTGAAGAAAAGGAAACATAGCAGCTTTTTTTTGTCTAAGATTTTTAACAGTCCTTGAATTATGTTATTCAAGGACAGTCTCAATCCCTAGGGATGCCACAGGACAAAACCAAAGCAATGTTGCTGATATTTGTGTGTCTAGAAGACCTTCATAGGTTGTTCACTTGTATCAGTGGGATTCTCTAGTGATCAGCAACCCAGAGAATCTTATTTGCTGCATTTCAAATCACTGAGTGGAAGAAGGTATAAGGTACAGATTTCTCAGTCTCAGAAAAATAAATTTAAGGCACTTCAGCTGTAAAAGTATTTTTAATTGCATTTCTCAGCAATCTAAGACTGTTTTGTTTCCTTGTAATAAAGATCACGTTTTACTTTTCCTTGAACTCTGAGCTCCGAGAAATAAACTCCAAGAAATAAAGTTTTTATGGGGAAGATACCGTTCCTTCAAGAGAGTGTAAGATTGGAAAAAACCTGTTATACATGCAGCTTCTGAATGAAAGATCAAGAAACATGAGATCTTAAAAGAGGTGGCTATCCTCTTTAAATCAGATGATGACCTTACTTATTATTCTTATGGTAGGCTGAGTAACTGCTATATGTGGCCCACTCAAGAAGGAAAAGAAAAATTAATTCCATTTTAAAACAATGCAGCCTTAATTTGAGGTTTTTCTATTCCACAGAACCCTCCTCTCGTTCCTACTGTAACAGTCAATGTTAAGATGACAAAACTTGTGCAAAGAATGAAATATGAGTCTTACACATGTAACCACTAACATATCCCATCTCCTAAATCTTCTTCCAGTTGAGTGGGTTACTGAGATCTTATTAGACAAGAGGGAGGACCTTCAGACTGCTGCCAAAGGTGAAGTTAGAAACATGCATACTTATCAGGCACAGCCAGTGCAGATGACTGGATTAGTTTCTTTAATTCCAGTTATTAATTAATTGACTTACTTTGATTACTGACTCATACTACATAATCCTATCCTACTTCAGTGTCTTGCAGTCTTTGGAAGATAAATATTTGCTTATCTGTGTGAATAAATGGTAGGGAGTTGTTTGTTGTTTTTTTTTTTCTTCTAAGAACAGAATAACCTGTAGCCACCTTGTCTGTTCTGAAAACTCTTCAAAGAAGAATGTACACCTACAATGTTAACACTTACTTAACACAGAAACAAGCAAATATTTATTTAAACTAGTGCTAAAAGCTGTTTTTCTCTCCACCTCAAAAAAACAGGAGGGAAAAAACTTTTTTTGAGGTAAAATAATGTTTTTCAAACTTCTACAGGAAAAAATACATTTTAAAAACAAATGAAGAATTGTCAGTGTTTCATATTCTAAATAAAAATAATCACATATTTTGTTCTGCATTTTCATCTGTGCTTCCTATATTTTTTCATTGCCAAATAAATTAGAAACTGTTTTTCAGTTAATTTACATATTTTATCATCTATGTGCTGTTCTCAATAAGTTCCCTATTACATTTTTCTTGCCTATTCATGGTATTTATTCAAACTGACAGTTGCACCTAAGCAGATATATTTGAAATTATGGCTTGGATATACACACTTTCAAACTTTACCATTTTTTGTAGGAAGTATAAAAAATTAAGACAAAAAAAATCAAACTTTACATAGCTTAAACTATTTCTCCTTCTTTCTAACATTTTCTTCATTACACTATGCTTCTAAAAAACTGGCAGCAGATTTAGTTCAACAGAAGATGAAGTACCTGGTTTTATGGTGCACTCTACTTAACTAATCCCTTAAATACTTTGGAAATTAGGATTCTCTGGCAGCTGATTTTAATGAGTTTGATGTAATTAAGTACTATTCTTCATTTCTTATGCTTCATTTACCATTATATTACATTAGTACTTCTTAAATGAAAGCCTGGAATAATTACACACAACACTTATTATTCAATGGACATTATAAAGCCCTATGATGAATTCCAATTGAAAAGGTCAGACATTCAAAGTAATGCTTGGTGTGGGTATATATATGTATCTGTTTTTATTTTTAATTGTTTTCTAAGCTTTCTAGAATTACCAACCTTTACAGTTCATTCCAGTAACATTTTCAAACTTCTTTCTGACATGAAGAGAAGAATAGCTTTAAAAAAAGCTGAGATGTTTATTTAATCACATTTTCCAAAAACGGAGGGGTTTTTGGCAAAATACCAGCTATCTGCACGCCCAGATAGAATGATCTTATTTTTGTTCCCTATTCCCAAAACCATTTGTGTATTTTACAGTAAACAGTCAGCGGCTTACCACAGGAAAAATGAGCCCACTATCTCCAAGAAGTATATACTGATAACAAAATGTCTGCTCAATTACTTCCAAATCCGCCAGGTGCAAGTTATCTTTTCTCTTTTTGGCTTTTTGACTTGATAGTTCTTGGTGTACAACAGTCTCCTTTCTATGGAGGAGGAGTAATGAATGTTCATACAGAAAAGTGTCTGTAATGCGAGATTTGTAGGTTGTGGTATACTCAGACCTAGATGTCTACTCTTGTACTTTTTCAGAAATCTTCTAAATTTTTACCAACACACACACAACATAACCCTATGATTCCTCCAAATAGTGTTTGCTGTATGCTTTAATCTCAAGCAGTATTTCTTCCACACACTGTATTCAGATATTGCACTATATCTACTATTTCCTACATTGCTGCTCTAAGCCACGACCTACTGATCTTGCAAGCACAGTAAATCCTGTTCATGAAGTCAGATGCAAATGGAAAAATATACCTTCCTAACAAGCTCTTTGAATCCCCTTTGGTGGCCTTTTAAGAAACCTTTCTCTCTCTGTACTGGGAGGAAAGCTTGGAATGGCAAAGCAACAGGCATATATTTGTAAAAAACAGGCATCAGAATCTTGAGAACAAAAATATAGTATTCAGAAGATATTTCAGTCACAATGATAATAAAAAAACCTTTATATTTTCTTCAAAAGTCCTTCAATTGCCTTTTCAAGCCTGACTATTAAGAACTAACTTTTCAAAGTACGTAACATTTGAGTAGTGTTTTACATACGCAGATCCAAATCCTAATTGATATCAATTCTAATTCTAAGTACTCACATAACAGTTTAAGTGATTCTATAAAATAGATGTCTTACTCTGGGCAAAAAGAAAATGAGAAATGCTTTGTAAGTAACCAACATATGACAACTTTAAGGAAAGCATGCTGCTTAAGTAGTTAAACTGAACCTGACTTTGGAACTATAAAACAGAGACAAACACAGTCTCATTCACAGTAACATTAAGCTTCACTAAATGCAAGAATACCCTGTGTCTTCTGCAACTGCCTGGATTCAAATATTTCCAATGATTAAACAACTGACTGTTGATTCTTTCTGGTAGGAAAAAGGTTTTTACACTCAGTCATAAACGTGATTTCCCACTACAAAGATTCTCGTTATTCTGTAAACAATTGTCGTTTACCACCAAAAATTTAAAATAAACAATAGTTGATGAAGCTAAGAGAAATCATTAATCATCATCTCTATCATAGGAGTATTGCATCTGCATATGTTAATTCCATCTTGTTCTCAACATCACGATGAAATGCCAAATAGCCTAGCATATTAGCCTGGATAACCTCTGCATGTGTAAATAGAAGAATGAAGCCAATGATTTGGTTCACTTCCCACATTTAGTAGAGAGGCTCAAGGTCATTTTAAATAATGATTTCAACCAAATGCAAGTCATGCCTAATACACATAGGACTAGGACATAAAAAAATATTTGTTGCATAAAGGTACAATTGCAAAAACATCATCTTTAAGCACTGAATAGATTTTGGAAAACTAGTACTCTATAATCCTGAAAGCCTCTGCTCAGCTTTTATCTAACTCCAAAATCATAAGTTATTGACTTTCAGAGTCCATAGATTCTGATATTTTCTAGTTTTGCACATTCTCACGAAAGCAAGTTTTGACAGACTGAGAAATTCACCAGCCAGTTCACACTGAAGCCTGACCAGACCCAGAACATCAGCATTCCCCAACAAAGAATTCCTATGGGGCTTGATATATCAAACGCCTTCAAAGGATGCTTAAAGCCATCCCAAACAGTTGCTCTTACAATATAATAGAGCCACGACCTTCATATTCTTTTTTATTTCTGAATGAAGAATGTATTTTTTGCCCACATTTTATCTGAAAGGCTAGGCTTTACAACAAGTAAAACCTGTAACTCCTTTGTCTACGTGGTCCATTCAAACTCATTTACCATCTCTCAGGAGTATGTCTTAAGTTATGTCAAGTTATTCAGAATGGGTATAGGGATGGTACTCTATCCTCCTCTGCTGAGATTCTGTTTAGTGAAAATATCCATATTAATTCCAACACAAGGAGATTTTACTTAATAGTGTCTGAATTTGGACCCCTATCAGTTTCACCCTGGTGTTATCCATGTTATTTAAGCATTTTCTTCATGGAAATGATCAAATATTACTGACAAATCATAGAATGGTTTGGGTTGGAAAGGACCTTAAAGATCATCAAGTTCCACCCCCCCCTGCCATGGGCAGGGACACCTCCCACTAGCCCAGGTTGCTCAAAGCCTCATCCAGCCTGGCCTTGAACCCCTCCAGGGATGAGGCATCCACAGCTTCTCTGGGCAACCTGGGCCAGTGCCTCACCACCCTCACAGTGAAAACTTTCTTCCTAATGTCTAGTCTAAATTTACCCTCTTTTAGCTTATACCCGTTACCCCTTGTCCTCTCACTACACTCCCTGAT
>VZTO01006403.1:86440-108517 GCA_013400615.1 Syrrhaptes paradoxus
AAAAAAAAAAAAAACAAAAAAAAAACCACTTGGCTCATACTCTAGTTTTCTCCTCAGTAATGTAATTATTCATTTTGGCTAAATTAGATGCATGTTAGTTTTCTATAATGCTTACATTACATTGATACTTACAATCCACTATGCAAAAAACTAAAAAAAAAAAAANAACAGGACACCACTGATCCACAGTGGGGATATCTTCTTCTATCTCTTTTTCTCTCTCTGCATCCCCTGCCCCTCTCTCTCTCTCTCTCTTTTTTACATACTGATCTGAGAAGCAGGCAGCATGGGACTTGATTATCCAGTTGAATTGTTCAGTTGAAGTTGTTGCTGTTGAGTTATCATATCTTACCATATGTTTTGTTCAAGTTGTTGCATCTTATCACTTTTGGTATTTTGTATTAATAAAACATAAAATTGATTGGCTGGTGTTGTTGCACCTTAATTCAGTCCAAGGGTATAATGAACTTGGTTGTTGGTCCCAAGGGGAGGAAGGTCATCCCAAATGGCTCCTTTTCAGGTCGCGACAGTCCCTTTGAAAAATCAATGTATTTTCTTTTTTTTTTAGTTCTGTGTCCCTGAACTGCTTCCTATAGCATTTTCATCTGCATCTATCATTCTTCAGTTTAATTGAGAGAGAAGAAGAAACAGTTTTAAGCAATGTGGAACATTACATACAACTATGCTCACCATCAACATGTTTGATACCTGCTTTTAGCTTCTTAGGACTAGCTTATACTGTGACAACAGCTTCCTTTACATCTGTAGAATACAATGAGTTTAGGAAAGTAAAAGGAGACTTTGTGGGTTTGCCAAAGAAACAAATGCATCAGTCTTTCCCTCGTATACCTTTGCATTTACTAATTGCTTTCAGAATAAATGGAGAAAAAAATAAGTCCAAGGAGACTAGGGTGTATTGCCTCTACACCAGCAACATGCACATTTTTCTTCTGGTTGCCTTTACAGATTACTGGATGTTCCCATATTCATTTAATATCAAACATTTTTGTTTCTTGAGCTACACAGAGGCAGTTAGGAAAGCTCATACTCATTATGAATTTTACAAGCCTATATTTTCTTGTTGACTGCATTAGCACCTCAGAAAGATCTGTCTGAGACAGGTGGACAGCTCTACCATGTCCTATCATCCAAACGTCTAGAAGAAATATTTTTTCATTTTCAATATTGTCCTCCTTGATTCTAGCATATTGTTTCATCTTACAGGATCTTAAATGCACATATGTCAACATTCCCTAGTATGTAAAGGAAAAATAAAAATAAATTTTATTCTGGAAAACGCAAAAAATGTGTATATGCTATTAAGTTTTGTCACTGCATCATTATTTTTGAAACATGTAAAATGCTGATTTTTTTTTCCCTTGTAATCATGCATTTCACATTATCATGTATCAGCTAAATGAAATCATACTAGAAGCTTCATCTTAAACTAGTACCTTTGCAACATTATGTTGTATTTAGATAATACACACTGTCATAGTCTTAGGCAAAACCAAAACATTACCACGCAGGAAACTATGAGACATTAAAACATATCAAAATTTACACTCGTGCATTAAACTTTTTTAATATGAAAGAAAAATAATTTTATTTACCTTTGTACTCTAGGTGGAATCCAGTAAAACTAACAGACCCATCACTCCGAAAAGCCAGATGCATGGTATTTGAACTGCTTTCTATCCTCTCTGGCAGCTTGCTATCTTGAAAGCTGCCAATGAGTGCGCTATTACCATCTGGCCCATCATAGATATAAAGAAAATCATAATTTGGTTCTATACTGAAACTGTAGAGCAAAAAAAGAAAAATATTAGATAGACTATGCTTTGCCTAACATTTTAATTCTTCATAGCTAAAATAAAAGTTTACTATCACTGTTTTCATAAAAGGAAAAACCCCTCCACTGTCAAAATAGTGGTTTGTAGAAGAGTTTTATCATAAAACAACAGAAATGCTATATTTATTGTTTCTCTGCTTAGAAACAATATTTTCCTGCTAGTCAGAAAAAAAATAAACTTTTTAAGTACAAAAAAAATTAATAGCCATACTTCTACAGCTTTAAAGAAATAAACAACATTGATCTACTGGAACCCCTGTCAGAAATGCTTTTTGATATACTGAAGTCAGCTGCAGAGTGTACACAGCTTCCAGTCAGAGTGAACACTTCACATAGCCAGGGGATGATCTTCCAGTAACCCTAAGAGCAAGAGGCATTTTGCCTATAATCAGTTTAAATGAAAAGGTGTAGTATTGAAACCTCATCTTTTCTTTTGAACTTAATTTTAGTTAATTTTTAAAATACAATTAATTTAGTTATGTAACTAAATTAATTTGTTAATGTCAAACTTCATTTTAGTTAAAGGTAGAGAGTTAATTTAACTTCTAAGATTGTTAGCAAAACAATAAAAACCCAATCAATATATTTATTTTGTCTCTACATGACACTAGCTCCTGATTAAAATAAATGCAGGCATTGAAGACCTGATATAGCTCCTCCAGGGAAAATTTTTTTTATCATTTGGATTTTTTGAAAAATATTTCCTTATAAAAGAAATTTGAAAGTCAAATGTCAGCAACTTCTTTTATTTTTAAAGTGCCATTTTTTTGTCTTGAGTTTAAAAGGGTTAGCTGGAGTAAGTCCCACTCAAAAGCATATTTAACAGTACTTAGTCAAGTATCCAGAGTTTGATTTATACATGAAGGGCTTTTTCTTGCTCTGGAACAGTCTGTGTGCCATAAGTGAGGCAAGACTCAGTAAGTATGCAATCTACTTTGACCAAGATTAAGCTTGTCAGCTTCTGTCAAGAATCATAGCAATTGTCCAGATTTTAAGAACAACTTGGCAATATTTGGGAACTGTTCACAGACTGTACTGAGTCACACTTTTAAAATATTGGTTTTGTTCTAAGATGAAGGATCTCATATATAAATGTAAAGCATAAAGAGTAGAACATCCATAAATATTGTGAGCTCATGATATTTCACCAAACAAAAAAGAAGTGCTACCACATAGCAGAAAGGTGCTCAGCAACTTACAGGATTCTGAAATCACCAACAAATAGTTAAATGGTTAATTATGTAAATATAACTGAGTGATTAATTTGCTTGTAAGGAATTCTTCAAAACACATACTACATCACTGAGCACCCAGAATAGATACCTATATGACCTACATCACTAAACAAGCCATCACATCATCACTGATCAAAAAAACAAAGCCACTATCATGGAACATCCATCATAAGAAGGACCTAAATTTGAGGGGATATTAGAAGTTCAATTTTTAACTTTTCTGTGACATCTTCATATAGCCCAGTTGGGATGCATATTTCTCACACATATTTATATTAATTTACTTCATGGGTTACATAAAATGCAGACATCAAAAGGTCCTTTGTGGATTCTATTAAGCTCAACGTGATCTTTCATTGTGACAAAGGAAAATGCTAAAACAATTCCATTTAAGAACTACAACAACAGGAAGTATCTTGTTGAAGCATCCTGAAATTATACAAATTAAATTTAAAGACTACTTTTGAAATTTTGCTTATATAGCAAGTGAGCATCTCATACAAAATATGATTAATCAATAGGCTTCATCATTAAAGACCACTCTCCTGGGATGGAGAGAATTCAGTGAGTTACGTCCATGGTGCCTTCCCAGGAAGAGAATAGTGGTGAATTGAGCACCGTCCACTTCCACATTAGTCAGTGTAAACTGAGAATGCTTTTAAATGAAGTAACGAACTGCCGAGCTCCACCTCTACCTTAATTGAATACTCATTGCATATGCAATGCATTTGTTGTGACTGCTAACAAAGATAACAATTACTAATCACTTTGACAGTTTACTAAGTTACCCTACAAAGCTCTGAACAACTGCCAATAATAAAGTCACAAACACAAGTTTAAAAATTATGAGCAAGTAGCAGTTTACCTGATAAATGCTAATGATATAACATAATCATTATTAACAGTGATAGTCCAGTCACAATCTCTGCTGTGGGGATAAGGATGAGGGAAGTTTGGTGAAAGTATAAAACCTGATGAGCCAGTCAAGTTTCCTCCACAGGGAGCTGTGAATAAAAATAAATTGGAATTGAGGAAAGAAGGAAGGTAGGAGAAAAAAAGAAGCAAGTACCAGCAATCTGTTCACTGACATTTAATGTCCTCCAAAAGTTAAATAAGAAACAAGTGAAGTATTTACAAAGCTTCAATAGAAACAATAAATGTATTCACATTTCTCCTCAGACAAATACTGATACTACTAAGTAGGTTTTGAACTCTTGTGTCCTTTTATTTGCTTCCATAACGTTATGTCAAGGCTTTTCTGAAAATACTGTGAACTTGAGAAATTCTCTGGCTGCAGATATAAAAATACTTGACTGGATAAGCTTTTCACTTCTTGTTGAGGGCATTCTAAAAGCTTCTTAGGTTATTAAATATGATCTGTTTATACTGACAATGCAACTACTAGCATTTTCACCAGACAGTACTGATTAGTAATTCAGATCAAGACTGATATAATATGAATGAAATTCAACAAAAACATTCCAGTAATCACAGTTTTCAAACACAGAGATAAATAAAAACCTTCCAAGCACATGCAGAAGAGAATGAACACATTTTTCTATGTGAATTTGAAGTTCCTAAATGTTGTATATTTGTGGTGCAGAAATGTAAATAATGAATGAAATGAACCTATAACTACACTCATTAAGTTTTGTACTTCCACATTCTTTAACTGAGACTTCTTACAGAGAGAGGTTCAAGAGATAAGCACATTTCCTAAAGTCTTTTTTGAAAGAACTTCTTAAATTTTAATCAAAATATTCTAGATGAGATTTATAAAGACTTATCATTTTGCAAAAACTGAATTCTATACAGTGATGATCTGCATCACCAGGGGAAGGAGTTGATTGCTCAGGTCTTCTATGAGCTTAAAGGTTACCAAAAACACTTATAGAATCATGTAATCATTTAGGTTGGAAAAGACACTTAAAACCGTCGAGTCCACCCACTAATTTAACACTAGTGCCATGTCTACATGTCTTTTAAATACCTCCAGGGATGATGACCCCACCACTTCCTGGACAGCCTGTCCCAATGCTTGACAACTCTGTTCAGTGAAGAAATTTTTCCTAATATCCAATCTAAACCTCCCCTGGTACGACTTGAGTTTGTTTCCCCTCATCCTATCACCTGTTACTTGGGAGTAGAGACCAACACCCACCTTGCTACAGCCTCCCTTCAGGCAATCCTGCTGGCCACACTGTTTCTGATACAAGCCTGGATGCTATTGCCCTGCTTGGCCACCCAGGCACACTGCTGGCTCATATTCAGCTGGCTATTGAGGAACACCCCCTACGTCATTTTCGGCCAGGCAGCTTTCCAGCCTCTCTTGCCCAAGCCTGTAAATGTTGTGTGGGGCTGTTGTGACCCAAGTGCAGGACCTGGCACTGAGCCTTGTTGAACCTCATACAATTGGCCTTGGCCCATCAATCCAGCCTGTCCAGGTCCCTCCACAGAGTCTTCCTACCCTCAGGCAGATCAACACTCCTGCCCAACTTGATATTGTCTGCAAACTTACAGAGGGTGCACTCAATCCCCTCATCCAGACCATTGACAAAGAACTGTCTGCAGTACTGAGCCCTGGGGTACACTACTTGTGACCGGCCACCACCTGGATTTAACTCCATTAACCACAACTCTTTGGGCCCAGCCATCCAGCCAGTTTTTTACCCAGTATAGAGTGCACCCATCCAAGGCATGAGCTGTCAGTTTCTCCAGGAGACTGCTGGGGGAAACGGTGTCAAAGGCTTTACTAACGTCTAGACAGACAACATCCACAGCCCTTCCCTCATCCACTAAGCTGGTCACCTTGTCATAGAAGGAGATCAGGTCAGTCAAGCAGGACCAGCTTTCACAAACCCATGCTGACTGGGCCTGATCACCTGGTTGTCCTGTATGTAACATGTGATGGCACTCAAGATGAGCTGTACAGATGAAAATGTAAATATGGAAATGTACAGATATAAATTAACTGAGTGGGAAATATACACAGTATTTTGTAATGTCACGAGAAATAAATCACAAGTCATTTTCATGAATTTCAGAATACAAGTAGAGTAGCTAGAAAACTTAAGTAGATTAATGTATCCACAGTTACAATACACGTAAGTAACAGTCTTTCTACATTTTATATATTTTTCTTACGGAGAGCTGAATTACCTCAAAACCAAAAACAAAAGTTAGAATCTTTCATTGCATTTTAGTACTATAAGAGGCAATGAATTCCAAAATCACCATTTTGTGTAAAAGCAGGTAGAAGTTGAAACACCATCCTGTTCTAGAAACACATAGATATTATAAATCAATAGTTCTAGCAAATGCATATAATAATTTTTCCAAATGCAGCACAATTTGTTGCTTCTCTTAACAATCACCAAATAAAAATTTTATCATGATAGCATTTTTTCAGAAGTTTTCAGTTGCTAGAGAAATTTCCATTAGCTACAAGGGAATAGACTGGAAAGTTTCATTTAGTACAAAACATTTACTTAGTTTTACAATAAGGATAATAATGACAATTTCTCTCTCTTCACAAGATTAAAATTGGCATTGTTCCTCGTAAGAAGCATATTTTATTTACTGTTCTTTTGTTAAAATTCTGGAACAAAATAAGTTTTTTTTTATTACAGAACAATATCCTTCCTTTAAGTGTAAAAGAGGTCACTGCGACCTTCTATCTTGCTGAACTGGAAGTTCATGCAAAAGAGTCTTCAAATGTGAGGCTGTATGGAATGTAAAGGCTGCTCATCACTTGGAACTAGTGTTCTTCAGTATAACCCTGTATATTCCTGCTCTTGAAGTACCTTAACGATTCAGGCTGCATTATCTGAATAACTTAAGAATGAAAATGTAAAGAGTCATAAAGAGAACATTAAGGTTACTCACTGTAACCAAGCTTCACTGAAATGACCCCTAAACTGTGTCTGTTATTTTCTGAAAGACCTTGAACTTACATGTGATGATACAAAGATGTTAACTCAAACTCTTATGTCCTTGTTCCTGACTACTTTCTGTGAATGTCTGAATTCATTATACTTCTCAGATGTGGTCTTGATTTACGTTAGTTCTCTGCTAAGTTCATCAATAGAATGTTTGCATATTAGTAGCCTCCTTCTTACCTATTTAGTCTTTAATTTACACACATTAGCAGTTACTTTTTCTGTTACAGTGAGACAGGTTATTTCATTTAATCCTTGCCAAGGCCTAGTTGATAATCAAAAAGACTCAAAAGATTCTCCAGGGAATAAATGGAACGTACACAATGTTGGAGAGTCAAAGTATCTTTTATCTTAAGCTGTATCCTTTAAAGCAGTAAAAAACCCCATTAAACTTCAACTTTGTAAATTATCTCCCAAGGTAGAATTTTCTTCAGATTCAGTAGTTTCTGATTATTTTATTTTTTAATTCATTAGGCAGTAAATTGAGAAAGTCAACAGCATCCAATGAAAAATATTATTAGATAATGTTGCCTTTTCCAATTTACTATCTTCTCTAAAGCTGTTTAAAGACTTTATTTCTCTGTGTGCTTGAATTAAATTCTTGTGTGTTTCAGAGTACATAATTTTCTGAATTTAATGTGTGCAATGTTCTTATTAAGTATCGTAACTTTGTTTTTAACTGAGGGCAGACCAGCTCTGAAAGCAAAATTTAAAGAACACATATCTTTTATAGTATTAGACATAAGAACTAAGACTGAACAAATGTAATAGCCCATCTAGAAATAAAGGCAAATGACAATACACTGCAAAAAATTTACTTTTAATGTATTACACAGTGAAAACTAGATACAGGTTATGTCAACCTGTCTTTATAAACTGTGTAGACACAGCAGTAAGCAAGCATTGTGTCTGTAGATGATCTTAGCATTCATTGTTTCTAGGGGAGGAAGGACAGGTTGGGTTGTTTTCTCTCTAAAAGCTACTTAATTTTTCTGGAAGGCAACAAAGTACTATTCCAGAACTTCCTGGCTTTTATTTATTTATTCACTGAATTACATTTTAACAAAAGAAATGTAACAGAATGTATGGTTTCAGTAGTTGGTTGGGTTTTTTTTGAATAAGAGATATTAAATATAGAACCATAGAAGCATATAATGGTTTGGGTTGGAAGAAACCTTTAGAGGTCATCTAGTCCAACCTTCCTGCAACGAACAGGGACATCTTCAACTAGATCAAGTTGCTCAGAGCCCCATCCAACTTGACCTTGAATGTTTCCAGAGAGGGGACATCTACAGCCTCTTTAGGCAACCTGTTCCAGTGCTCCACCACCCTCACTGTAAAAAAAATTCTTTTATATATGTAGTCTGAAGATATATTAAAATTACCATAATTAAATAGTATTATATCATTATATACTCTATATAATATTAACATTACAATAGTTAATAACTGCTGAAATTTTCCTTTTCATTTGTGTCATATAAATCCCATTTTAAGGAAAGCACCATTAAAATTCACTATTTACAAAAAAAATTTCCACAGATATAAAAATGGAAACCAAGGCCTTGCTTAAAACCAAACAAACAAGACCAAGACAAAATTAAAAATTAACCTATGGCTTTCTGGTGGAAGTCTGAAATTTTTGGGAGACAGTCGTTACTTCACCTAAATATATATTAAATCTGAATCCTAAAATGACATTTTGCATGCCAGTATTTTTAAAGTAATCCCTGAGCAAACTAACTGAACACAATCACTTAAGATTCTGGTATCTAAAAAAATTAGATCAGGAAGTCTTTGGAATGGAAAATACCTAGCTATTTTGCCCCTCTTGTCTCTTGAGACCCCACCTGGAGTTCTGTGTCCAGGTCTGAGCCCCCCAACGCAAGAAGGATGTTTAGCTGTGGCAGTGGGTCCAGAGGAGAGCCACAAAGATGGTCAGAGGGCTGGAGCACCTCCTCTGTGAGGACAGGCTGAGAGGGTTGGACTTGTTCAGCCTGGAGAAGAGAAGGTTCTGAGGGGGACGTTACAGTGGCCTTCCAGTACCTTAAGGGGGCTACAGGAGAGATGGGGAGGGTATTTTTACAAGGGCATGTAGCGACAGGATGAGGGTTAATGGATTTAAACTGGAAGAGGGCAGATTTAGATTAGATATTATGAAGAAATTTTTCACTGTGAGGGTGGTGTGGCACTGCAACAGGTTGCCCAGAGAAGCTGTGGATGCCCCATCCCTGGAGGAGTTCAAGGCCAGGCTGGATGAGGCTTTGAGCAACCTGGGCTAGCGGAGGGTGTCCCTGGCAGGGGTTGGAACTCGATCTTTAAGGACCCTTCCAATCCAAACCATTCTATGATTCTGTGAGTCTATGATTTTGGCCACCACAGGCATAAGCCAAAGGATTGCCTTTTGGCAGACATATTCTCAAATATACAGTTTGTCAGAATGTCTTCAGTATAGAAGAATCCCTAATTTTCATCATTCATTCAAATACCTGAATCAATAACTCTTTGTATTTTTCCAGCTGCTAACAGAAGTTTGAAATGACCATATTCTTAAAATTGGGTAACAGGCAAGACTGAAGGCAAACCACCAATGTAATGGTGGTTTGCCACAGGTAAAAACAATTAACAACTATATTTACCTAGTTTTGAGCATTAATAATTAGGAGGTTCAAGAAGACACTCTGGAGTGTAAAGAACCAATAAAATAAATCTAGAACACGCTACAACAACTACACATCAGGAATTATCCCTGCCTCTTATTCTTCCATCAAACTGATGGGCTTTTTTTCTAAGTCTTTGATAAACCATGATGATGCTGAAGTTATGTGTAGGGTAAGTTTTGTATAGTTTTGATTTACAGGTATGGAAACTACATAAGTGACTATATTACAAGTTTGGAAAAAAAAAATCTACGAACTTCAGAGTGTATTGAACCACAAGAGACAATTTTGAAATCTTTGGACTCCAAGCTAAGGTTTTCATGCCCTACTTTCGTCTACTAGGAGCTCATATTCCCCAAAAATACATCATAATAGGAAAACAATATAAAATAACTTCATGCCTGATATTTGCCAATAAATCATCTTAATAAGCATTCTTGCCACTCTATCTGCAGTAGGTGTTTGTGCATGAAGTGTGGAAATTACAAGTATTAGGTAAATGGATTCATGCAGTTAAGAAAACAAGTACATGCATATTTACACATGTAATGAGGACAGAATGCCAGGTGAGCACCTACATTTAATCTATTTAATAATATCATCAACTCATTATTGATAATGATTATAACTGCTAGCACTGCTTTATAACAGGGTAATTATTTTTCAGTTGAAAAAATATTTTTTAAACTAACAATATCAAATAAGGCCAGTATGATACAATAAATTCATTAGAAGGCCTGTTCCTAGAGTTCTATTATTCCTTTAACTTTTTCCCTTAAGCATCTACAGATGTTCAGTTATCATTATTATCAAACACATATTTAGACATATATGAATAATAAGAGATCAACAATAAAATATTCATTTTTTGCAGTCTTCCAGCAAATAGCGTTGACAGTTCTTGTCCTCAAGCCCATACATTCAGAGTACACAGGAAGGTATAGTAAGAAGGGTAAGAACAGAGAAAATAACACTTTGATGTGGTAGGTATAATAGCCACAGACACCAGGTCAGTACTGTAATATGTTTGCAAAGACCTGTGTGCAGACACGCATTGGGGTTGTGTGTGTGCATGCATGCACATGCAAATTGGATGCATATTTTATTTTGAAACAGCTGGAATCAAGTTTATTAGACAAGAGAATAGATGAAAGCTATACAAGCGCTCTTAGCAGTTGCAGTCTCTGGCGAGCTCCTCCCTGAGGTGTCTGCCCAAGACAAGGGCTAGAAAAGCAGGAAGAATATCCTCATGGAGCTGATGTTCTTACAGCTGCAGTGCCAACTCTACACCACTCTGGGCACAAGGGCTCTTGTCTGATTATTTTAGGTGCCCTTGTTTTACCTTCATCCTTTCAGACACTCCACTCAGGCAGTCCTGCTTTGGACAGGACAGTGAGCACCGTATCTTATAATGATGTGACTCAGGGCAACAGCCCTGCAACCCGCCTATCCAATATTCTTCCACTTGCACCTCCTTGGAGTCACTTGCTTTCCTCCTTTTCTGATCCACCAAACTTGTAGATCCTGTTTAACAGGTTATCTAGCACAACCCTCAGGGAATTTCAGATCAGCAACTGCTGTCCTCTGAGAAAAGACCTTCTGTTATCCTACATCATGATATCACATTTGATTGCATTAAAGAACATACTGGGCAAATAAGCATCATTACATTATTTACCAAGCTAGCCAGATGGGACATAATCCCATGAATATTTATCACTCTACCTCTAGATCAGGTTTTAGAAGTGATAGTTTAGATCTTTTCTAGCTCAATAACAACAATGATTCGGATTGCCCCAGAAAAGACTATTGGAAGGCGACTACATACTAGATAGATACCTGGTCTATAAATTTACTAGGTCATCTGCCAGATATTTTGTACATGTGGGTATATGAACTTTAACCAAATCCTCCACACATATCACCATTTTTCAAGTTTTAAAGCAAAGCTAAATAGTTTCTTGCTTTCTCTGTCACAGATGATCCATTTATAAATTATACAACCTTGAGAGGGAAAGGATGAGAACTATTATACAGCTACAGAGGAAAGCTTTTGGTAATGTCCATCAGAGCTTTATACAGAATAATTTATCCATTTGTTCTTGAAAGAAAGTTCCTAGACCAGTGTTATTCATTACACCAGAATTCCAAAATTTAGGAAAGCATTATTTGATTTTTTTTTTTTCTGCATACCTATACAGACTGGTGGGTTGGGCTGCCAGAAGTACCGATTTTCTACCTGAATGCAAGTTATTCTCTCATCTCCTTGCAGTTCATATCCAGGGTCACACTGAAAAATGACAGTGTCTCCAGGTTCTCTTCCATCCCCATTTCTAGTTCCATTCATGGGGACACCAGGATCACGGCAGGCAGTAGCTACAGAACCTAGCAGAGAAGGGAAAAAATAAAATAAATTTTTTAAAAAGTCAGCTTTTTAATCCATTTTGCCCCTTTACATTTTTCTAATTAGGAAGTTCTGCAAGTCTAAAATATTTCTACTCTCTTCTAAAATTTTGAGAACTCATACAACAATCTGCTGCTCTTATACTAATAATTTTGCCAGCTGTTGTAATTATTGGAAATGTCTAATCTTTTTTTTTTTTTTTTTTAAATTCTGTGGAGCATTACAATATGTAAAAAGGGACACAGCGTATTTCCTAGTAGCCTGGACAGCAGCACTTCTAACTTAGAGAAATTTTTACCATGAATAATGGAAAGCACAGATTAAGAACTTCCAATAAGCTATGCTTGCACACATCTTCAGTTCTCCATAATTCTGTAGTTCTTAAACATACGTATTGCGTAACATTTAGTAGTGAATTTGGAAGTGAATTTCATTGGTTGCTTGTATCTATACCCTTGCACATGACAAATCTACCATGATAGGCTTTTGTAAAAATGTTAAGGAATCACCAAAACAAAAAATACACATGGAATTAGTCTGAGAGAATATAAAGTTGCATATAATGCACAGAGTATTAACAAGACCACAAACATAATGACTACAAGAGAAGTATTAGAGATTTATAGCTGTTTTCCCCAGATTTGGTATTATGATCAACATATTATTTACTATACGTTCTACACCAATATATGTAAGCTGATGTGAAAAGTAAGCACAACAATGTTTATTTATGTAAATATTATTTCCTACTTACCTTATAGAACTGCAACACTATATATATTACAAATAAATAACAAATGTCATAATTGCCTGTGGAACTAGTCCCACTGAGCTCAGCAATCTGTGTAACATAAACACAAAGTGGCAGTATCAAGATTTTATTCAGATCCCCTTTTTCTGGGGAGCTAATACCAGCAGACAGCAATGTATTCAGTTGAAATGTGCGTGGTTTATATATTTATGATGTTTTTGAAGAAAAAAATCTTGGTCTAAATAGGTTGTTTCCCTAAAAAAAGAATTATCTTGCTTTGAAGACATAGTTAATAAAAAATAAAAGAATTAGCTCTATAAAGTCCTGGGGATTTTTATAGGGCTGTTTTTCCACACAAGAAGTCCTGAGTACAGGGGAAAAAAAAACACAAAACACCCCCACAAAAAAACCCCAACTATGACCAGAAGTTAAGGAAATTTTTCCTCCTTATTCCTCAAAGATTAAATAAATATTTTTTAAAAATATTAACTACTGCATAATAAATGAAAGATAATTATTTAAAATATATAATCATGCAAGTTTTAAAAATTTCTGCTTTAGGCACAACGATCAGGACTCATGTTTATATCTTTAAAAAAGTTGCTGGTATTTAATTTAGAAAAATATTACTAAAATACAGAATTACTAAATTTCACTGCACTATCTAGAAGATCTTGCAAATGTTGTATAAAAGAGAAAAAGATACTGGAGCTAGATCACATAGGAGTGAAATTTCATCAAATATGAAAAGGTTCACAACGTTAACACAGGTCTGAAGTAAAAAAGAAATCCTTAAAGTAAACTTGGACGGAAGCAAGTAGTAAAATCAGTGTCTGAGGACAGAACACTCCGTATCTTGTGCTTAGTGCTGGCCAGTCAGAGCAGTCCCTATCAGAAAGAAACTGTGTTCTGCCCACTTAAACACTACCGGCGTCAAATCTTGACATAAACAAGAGTAGCACTCCTGTGCCTTATTTAAAACACTCTGAAATCGATTCTAGAAGAATGGAGGCTGATACTTACACAGAATTTGTAATCAGTCTTAAAGTCCTCAAGAGATAAAGTTGTTGCTATAAAATTTGTTATTAGCTGTATATCGTGTTGTTCTTACTAGACTGTATCCTTGCGCAAAAGAATTGTACATGGCTGAAAAAGAAGGTAAAGGGCCACCCAGATCTATTTGGAATTCCTGACAACAAACTGTTTGGGGTCTTTCATCACTTAGTAATAATTATGCAAATTACCTTTATAATGGGGTAGATATATGCCAAAATGACAATCTTTTCCTTATTTGCCATGCACAGTAGCCTTCTTGCACACCTGCATGTTTATTCAACCCTCTTGCTTTTTGGCTCTGTAGCCAAATCGGTGAAACATGGATATAGTAAGTGAAGCATGAAACGGACGGAAAACAGGCTGGTCTTCCAGGCTAAAAAGTGCCTAAGATCAAAAAGCCGGATGGCAGCTGATTATCAGCAGTGTCCTTCAGGGATAGATTTTGACCTCAATATTATCCAACATGTTAATGAAAGATGGGGCCAACGGAACCAATTAACTCTTGGCAAGTTTATAGACACTGGAAGATCAGTTGATAAGCTCTAGTGCAACAATGCTATTCAGAGAGATCTCAGTAGGCTGGAGAAAAGGCATGATATAAACTTCATGAAGTCCAAACAAGGAAATGCAAAATCCTGCATCTGGGACAAATCTATCCTCTGAAACAATTTGCTGGAAAGCAGCTTTGCAGAAAAGGAGCAGAGAAGACAAAAGCACTTCCTGGGAGCGTGCTACAAGAGCACAAACAAAACGTTCAGAAGTTGCAACAAGCAAAACTGCAGCTGCAAAGAAGAAAATACTGGTTGATTACAAGGGTGAAAATAATTTTCAAGGGTAAGAAAATTTTTTCCAGGGAGTTCTGTTGTCTCCAACCTTGGAGATACTCAAAGCCCTAAGCAGCCTGATCTGTTTAACTCTTGTGCCCAGGGAGTTGGATTAGAGATCTCCAGAGGTCCTTTCCAACCTAAACTATTCTATGAGTGTTTTTTAACTTTGCAAATTTATATTAAATACAAACAAACTTCATTAAAAAAAAAAGACTGCTTTGAGACTGATTTTTGCATTATAGTGCTACAACGTAAAAGACAGGTTCTCTGCTTCCACAGTGGAAGTAGACACTATTAAGTCTGGATTTTAAGCTTTTAAGCACTCAGTCTCTAAAAGTCTAGTTCTCATTTTTCAGTTTGTCCATCAATTTGCAAGGCTCTATCAAGAGTATCAATTCCAGCTGAAGGATCTATGAAACAGTCTGACACACCAGGTGAGCTACTATTTCAGAACCAACCATGAATATCATACAGAAATTCTCAATAGGTTGATAAAAAAGAAACTAATGTATTCAATAAAATGTAAGAAAGAGAAAGAACCCAGCAAGCTATTAAAAGCACTATGAATAATGAAATTATATCTTTCTACTTTCTCATAAATAAATAATAATTTTATCTTGATTTGTCTAATATCTGTGTGAAATTTGCTTCTATGTTCTCTGTTAAAGTGCTACTTTAAGGAGGCATTTTAAGAAAGAGAGAAAAAAACTCTCCCCGTAATATTGCTGCCACAATAGCTACTATGTGAGTTATTTCTTCACTTGGTTGTGTGACATTATCTTCAATACCATCATCAGGATAATAAACCAGACATGATTTCTTAGTGCAAGTATACGTTAGAGCTACAAAGCTACTAACTTACAATAGTTAGCATAGTTTGTCCCACAATCTTTGGGAATGTGATTGGGTAAAAATAGGCAAAACTTTTGGATACGTATGCATACTGGACAAGTCCAACATAGATAAGTTTTTAACAGGTGTCCTGCTCTAAATTTTTAATTTATATCTATATAAAAATCTCCAATATATTGTTGCTGTTGGTGGGACAAAGCACTCCAATCAGTTTTGTATCTCTCACCTCCATTTCAAAATACAAAACCAGCTCTACAGAGCATTTCCACAAATGTAGCTAACAGATTTAGATATGAAATTTCAGCTGCCATTTTAATTTGATTGTAATTTTAAATAGTGGTAGAGGCTTATACATAAAAATAGTGGCAGAGGTTTGTTTATTTATTTATTTTTCTTACTTGTTCCTGTTCTCATGTTTTGTTGTGGAAATAACGAGACCCTAAAGAATTCCTAAAAAAAAAAAAAAAGACCACTTTCATCTTCTTTTTTTCCCCTTCTAATTAATTTTAAAAAGAATACGCTAGGAGAAGGTATCCAAACACAGTTACACATATATAGTGAGATTAAAGCGTAAATAAATTACTCTTTTACAGTATTTCTGAAACCACTTATGTTTCTGTGCAAGCGTCTGTCTAAATTCAAATTGCTTAATTAGGAGTGGGATTCATTTAACTTAATTTTGGCCATGTGAAAGTTAGGTGTTGTCCTGGGTTAAGCTAAGACAGAGTTAACCTTCTTCATAATAGCTAGCAAGAGGCTGTGTTTTGGATTTGTGCTCAGAAGAAAGCTGATAAGAAGTGATGTTTATGCCGCTGCCAAGGTCAGCAGACCAGAGAAGCTGGGAGTGAGCACAGCCCCAGTTATTAGCCCAGGATTTGATCTTAGGTTCAGGATTGAGACCCAGAGTGGCCAATAATCTATTCCATAACATACACGTCATGCCCAGTATANCTCCCCTATCATTGGGCGGGGGGGGGGGGGAGGAAATTGCGTGAGTGGGTGTGTGGTTTGGCCCCCAGCCAAGGGCTAACCCATCATAAGTGTCTGTTAATATGTTTGTTTCCCAGATTCCCTCTATATCACAATTTTACAAGGAGGAAACATATACTTCTGTCTTAGACATGTATCATTCTCATGTGATGGAACAGAATGAAACATAGTCCTGATACCTCAATCTTTCTCCATTGAGAGAACAATCCTGTATGAATAATTAAGAATAAATTTGTTATGACAAATTTTATTTTGCTCACTTGATGTCATATATTTTCCTCAAAAAAGAGATGGAAATTATATTTTTTTTAAAATAAATCAAATTGTCAGAGTAAGAACCCTCAAATACAGAAATGTCTTTTTTGGACACAAGGTTAAAAAATAACGATATAAAAAGGAAACTGGAGAAGGAAAATCTCTGAACTGTATATAATTACAGAACCAATACATTTCTTGTACTAAACATCTATTCAAACAGAATTTCCTAATTGCAGCTTTCTGTAATGTCTGCTCTATGGCTTGATTTTTATTTTGTGTGCCTGACTCTGGTCCATCATTACCTTTAACAACTGTTTGTTTGATTTCAGAGAGGATCTCTACTGTAATTGCCTTGACAGGGTGTGCTCTGCACTACATTCACAATTCTGTTTGCCTCTTTATTCCCTTTAATTCTGAATATTTCTTTTAATTATCTACCTTCAGCCTATTTTTCTGTCTCCTTTTGAAGTATCAATAACATTTTACTTACGAAGTGTATATTCCAGTCCAAGAACTGATTTTTTTCCTATTATGTATTCAGGGACCTCAATCACTACTTTCATCATTCCCCATAAAAATTTGTGGACTAAGGAAAAAGTTTGGGAATCATAAATTCCCATATAGGTGCAATGCAGTCTTGAGAGCTTTCTGCAAAAAAAATGGAGCAGGCTATCACAATTCCCCATGTTCATGTATAGACTCTAAAGTTTTTTGTTACATATTGAAGTTGATAAATAAAGTAAGACAAGAATACATCAGGTCTTATTCTATTACAATCACTGTAAACTCAGAGCTAAGAAAAGACTTATCTTATGGTCATGTTGTCTTGAATAACTAGTGAGTTATGAGTTGTAAGAGTATTTGACTAAATTGCAACAAAGTCCATTTTAGATGGGGAAAAAAAAAAACTCCAAGAAATGCCTATTATCTAGTATACACAGCATGACAGGTGCAAGAATGATGGTGTGTGTAGCATAAACCTGTGTGATCATCTGAGAGCTATTTTTCCCTACTAAAGATAACAAACACAGGATCCTATTTTATTCTTTCTCTGGGAACTGCTTGTTTGGAATAATCACACTGCAGTAAGTCAAAAGATTTGTGCTAGGAACTCAAAGAGACAGTTCTTTACCAAGAACTCCAGCTTCAGGACGGGGATTAGTGAGACTCAATGCTCAAACTGTTCATCAGGTGAGAGATTCCGGACAGATTAGACACACAGAGCTTGTACGTCTATTTACACGGTCAGGGTGGCAGAAAGTGTTTCAACATCAGCATTTCACACTTCAGAGCTGAGTATGTTTCTGAAATAAAAAGTCCAGATTGTGTTTTGCTTTACACTGGGGCATGGTTTTGGAGCACATGTACTGATTCCTTTTGGATGAAACTAAACTGGAAGAAACACTTCTGAACTACACTAGAACAAATCTGAACCCACAATATCTCTGAACATGAAGAGTGCTCCCAGCAGTGTTTCAGTACCAGCTGTTCCAATCTATGTATCAGCTCCTCTTAGTCTATGCTACTTGCTAATAAAGAAATAGCTAAAGGATCCACAGGTGAGACTCAGTGTCTCAGATATCCATACTAAATATTCTCTAATGCCAACTTTGAACATGAAACCACCAATTCTCAAAAAAACATGTAATACTTACTCTGGAGAGTTAACTTATCTTACCCCATTCCTGCTAAGTGACTTGAAGGAAGCGGGGCAGAATCTTGTTTTAGAGTTTCATAGCAGCCAAGCTATATAGAGAAATTCCCCCCCCCAGACTTGTTTGGATTTGTCCTAAGAGCACTCATATGAAGAGATTCAACTGTTCTGAACAGTTAAGATGAGAGGAGGGAGTATCTTAGGTCATCACCTCACTAGCTGTACATGACTGTAGAAATGCTCCTAGAGCTGCAGAAGCCACTGAACCAGCATTGTCACACCCAGAAAGAGTTTAAACACAGATCTGTCCACAAGTTCCCTTGATATGAGGTATAAAAACATTTTTATACATATTGTTAATAATAAGGCGGCACCAAAATGCATTTAAACAATAAATCACATAATTAAATTATTGCAAAATGATCATTTCTGCCTCAAAAATACTAAGGTAATGCCAGGGTCCAAGGGTTTCTGACAGAGCCCAGGCAATTTGATATGTGACTGTAATGGCCTAAGATGACAGCTCCATTTTCATGCAGGAAAGATACTTTGAAACATGGCATTGAAAGTGTGACAAGGCTGTAATAGACTCCACTGATGCTGGGATCAATATAATAAATGTCTTGGGATTTTTTGCTGTTAACAGTGATTTCTACATTTAATTTTCTAAAGCATGCCAAGTCTAATATCAGTAAAGTCTGAATCTCAACCCAGAGACAAAATTACTTCTTAATTTTGATTAACTTGTGCATGTCTTCTGGAGAGAAAATAAAGGGGAAATGTATTTATTTATTTGATAATTAGGGAAAAAAAAAACCAAAACAAACTTCTGTTGTTTCTTTTTTCTCTTTGTCCTCTTCCCACCCCCCCTCCCTTCAAGCACAAAATCAGGGCAGAAGCTCTAAGCCTTCCAAATTTCAAGCTCTTCATAACACACAGCATGTCAAAAAAATTATTCTTGACCTATTTAAAGCAACATGTTCTTCTAAACTCCTATCACTTTAAATAAAGGCTTTCTATAATTATTGGTCTTTCAAACTTGCATCAGCCTGAACCCATCCTGACAGACTGCACCTTCCAATTCAGGTCGTCCCAGACTCCGTATAGTACCTTTACCCGTATGGACACCGCAGTCTCCCTGCATCTCTGATACTGTCTGTTTGAGAACCAGGTCAGCCTGATATTTGCTATCTCAAATCCAACCTTCTATACAACTTTTCCTGAAAAAGAAAGAATAGCCACAGTGTTTTTATTCATTTTTCTACCCTCAGAAGCACTGCTGAGATAATTTTTTCTATTTTTAACTTCTGTTTCCGCTGTAGATCTAACAGGAGCACAGCCATTATAATTCTTAAGTAAATTTTAACCACAGACTCAGTTTGTTGATTTTGCATAATTTCATAGATTCTACCTAAGTTTGTCAGTTATTGTTTGAGATTAAAATGGGAAAATACTAAGAATAAAGCACAGAATCAGAATTTAATTTGGGACAACACACACCTTCAAGAAAAAGAGTTTAACATTTTGCACAATGAGGGTTTTCTACGTTGTCTAGGCAAGTTCCTTTCTTCCTAACTCTTAGCTACATCATCTTAGGCACTTAACTTTTGTTTTCATTCCTCTCAGATTCCACAACAGTATATAAGTTAGGAGTTGTAAGCAAGGTCAGGTTTACTTTGCATGGGAAAAAAAAGCAAACAAAAAGCCCAAAACAAAAAACCCCAACAAACAAAAAACCCCAAAACACAGAAATCAGTTAACTGGCGTAGACCGCAGTTGAAATCTCTTCTGGCTAATCTGCAGCAGAACATAGAATACATATTGCTGACTCCTTCAAGAGTCAATAGCTGAATGCAATACAGAGGCTTAGCTTCAGGTTCTGTTTTACGTACTACTGGAGTATTCTAAATTAAATAAAAGCTTGGAAAGAAAATAGCTACATCATCAGTGTAAGTTTCAGTTGCAGATTTTCCAAGAAGACCAGACAACAGATTAAATTCTTGAATGAATTTCTGGGAAAAGAGAAGGTCTATGTTGAATGCCTAGAGCTGGGACAGCAGATTGTCTGGCTTCTTTTGTCACTCCATGGACTGCAAGAGATGATGCTGCAAGAGATGCTATGGACTGTCAGTAGTAGCTTCCAGATCACACACTCCAAACCTCCTCAGATCAGCAGCAGCACCAACCACCTTGACAATCCAAGTCTCTGGCATAGCCAACAGGTCATATTTTAAAAAATGTTTTACTGAATATTCTGTTCATAGAAAGATCTAAATATTTACTTAAAATTTGTGTGTATCATCTTGGCTTCAAGGATCTTGTTCTTAGCTATCAAAACACACTTTATTTTAATAATTGTATCTGACATGTAAGAGAGTTATTAGTCACTTTGGAGGAAAAAAAACCAAACTAAACAAACAAAAAAATTAGCCAGGGCCTTGAAAAAAAGAAAAAAAAAATATATATTGTTTTTTTTTTGAATCCTCTTCTAGCAAATTATTGTTGGTTTTTTTTTGTTGTTTGTTTGTTGGGGGTTTTTTTCAGTTAAACCTCTACAGATCTTTGGTATATATTAGAGCTCACTGAGAAATTCACTTCATTCATAGTTTAATCAGTGTAGATTCATGTGTTAAGATTTTCCAAGAAAGCTCAACAATAGAGGTGGTTCTGAAAGACATCACAAATTCACAGTTACCACAGATGCTGCATCCCATTGTACTAAAAATCCATCATGCTGGTTTCGTTTTGTATTGCATATGATTCGTTATGAAATTTGAAGATTTAGGCTTCTGTTTCCAACAGCAATGGTTTGTATGACCATTACTGATAAGTTTTAGGATGCTTACCTGATAACTCAAGTTGGAAAACACACACTACTTGGCAAACTGCATACTTAAATATTATTTAATTCCTGTTGTACTCAAAATTTGTATCCAGATTAACTTATGCATTCTACTGATTATCGATTAAAAGCATTTAGTAGCAAATGTCAAACGAACTTGTTTTACAAGTGTTGCTTACATTGTAACCTGGTATATTCTCACGTCTTTTTTGTGGGGGGAACAGTGGAAATCAAGTTATTTCCTAAGGGACTTTATGTGATTTTACTGTCAGATCCATTTTTGTTCTTAGGGAGATAACAGAAATGGGTTTAAGGAGATAAACCTAATTTTCTTTTTTCTTATTGTTTTTGTTGTCAATTTACATTAGTTGTTAAAATTCATTTTGTTAAAACCGGATGAAGTACTATACACCTCTTATCATGTCTTACTACATAACCTTATGAGCTATTTTTTCCTAGTTCTTAAATAGATTTCTTTTTCCATAAATATGACCTCTTCAGTTCTGAACATCTATTATCCCTTAAGCATTTGCTCATAGCTTTGGCACCGAGTATGAAACCCAGCCCCAAATAAATTAATTGACATATGGTTTCATGTAATTGCTGGAACTCATCAGAAAATGGACACTGTGTAATACGGAATCATGTTGGCAAAGTATGCCAGCTGGGGAGAAGTGTTTTGTAAATCTTCATTTCATTTAGATGATGTATGTTTTGGTGTTTGGGAAGTTTTTTGCCTGAAAGGACTCAACTAACTT